>CAKNYM010044643.1:34299-94716 GCA_932195095.1 Andricus curvator | reverse complement strand
ATTGTTTCTAATGGGTAAAGGGTTGTTAACCTTGAATCGAATGTTGCCTTGAATGTTTCCAGTAGAAAAAATTTAAACTAGCATTTGATTATTACAAGGAGCAACTGCGATATCACCAAGCAAGTTGGTTTGTATTATCGATCTTTGGTATCACAGAACGTAACTCGAATGCTTGTGGCGCGCGTGTCTCACCGCATATATACACATTACATTACATCTGTTTCTATGTACACAATACCCATACATACTTCGCAACCAGGAATGCATTTCAGTTATGCACATGTTTTCTTTTCGAGATAACGTAGAAAAAGAACAACTGGAAAATGTTGCTTCATCTTCCATTCTTATATAATCTACATTGATAACGAAATGATTCGATTTAAACACTTTAGTAATAAAATTTCATAATAAATATGAGAATACAAAAGAGAAAGTTCCATAATTATCCGATCCTCCTTGAAAGTGACTGGACATTTTTCAACCAAACTTTTCAACTTTCTTCTTTTAAAGTCGAAGCGGGTCTACTTTTTAGGACATCATGGGATTCCCTACGGATCGGACGATGAGCGCGTGAAGAGCGGATTAACACGTCGAGAGAGAGAGCCAACTCCTCGTTCATCTTGCTGACACGATTCTCGAGTGGTATGGGACACGCGAAAAGCGTTCTTCGCTGAATCTATCGTTTTTACACAGTCAGGAACATTTAATTCTATTTTGATATCTGACTTCACAGGCCGAAATGCTCTCAAAACAAGAAAAATAGGGCGATTTCCCACGAAAATCGGGGAATAATGGGGAAATAAATTCTTTTAAATAAAATTAGTGTAGGTGCCATATTGAATTCAATATGAATAGAATTTTCAGCCAAATAGTATGTGCTCGAAGTTCTGAACGTTCAAATGAAAGAAATTTTTTACTGATGACTTTTTGAATCAGAAAAAGTGCTAAAATGTTTGTTCATTTATATGGGAAATAATTTATTATTGAAACAGAATTATAAAGCATATTTTAAATAGCAGTTGAAACAATATTTATGGGTAGAAGAGGAATGAGGTCAAATATTTCGTTCATTTGAACGTTCGAAACTTCAGGTACATCCAAATAGTTAATTTTTCAACCAATGAGATGAATTTTCAACTAAACAAGATAAATTTTCAAGCGAAAGTGGAGTAGTTGAATTTTCAGTAAAAAATATTAATTTTGCACCAAAAGAAAAATACGAATTTACAACAAAATAGTTACTTTGTCAACCTAAGAAACAAACTTTCAACTTAAATTATGAATTTTTATTCAAATTATTAACTGAGAACCAAATTCTTAAAATTTCTACGTAAAAAGACAAATTTGCAACAAAATACATGAATTTTCAACTAAAAAAGATCAATTTTCAACCAAAAAAGACGAATTTTCAACAAAGTAATTCATTTTTCAACTAAAGTGATGAATTTTTAACTTAAAAGATGAATCTTTAAGCAAAATAATTAATTTTCAACCTAAAGTGGAATATTTAAATTTTCAGTTGAAAATATTAAATCTGAAGCAATCGAAAAATACGAATATACAAAACAATAGTTCATTTTTCAACCAAAAAGATGATATTTTCAACTTGAATAATGAACATCTTCAAACAAGAAAATGAATTTTTAATAAAGCAGTTCAACTTTCAACCAAGCAGTCCACCAATCAAAAAGATTACAAGTCTATAAAAAAGACGACTTATCAACAAAACAGTTGAATTTTCAACCAAATTGTTGAATTTTCAACTAAAAATGATTAATTTTCAACCAAAAAGACGACTTTTCAACAAAAGTAATGAATTTTCAACCAAAAAGATTAATTGTGTAGCAAAAAAGACGAATTTTCAACTACAAAATATGGAATAGTTAAATTTTCAGTTAAAAAAATGACTTTTGAACCAAATGAAAAGAAAAAGAATTTACAATAAAATAGTGAATTTTTCAATACATGAAATTTCAACCATAAAGATGAATTTTCAATCAAGACGATTAATTTACTGCCAAAACGATGATTTTTCAACAAAATACATGAATTTTCAATCAAATAGTTGAATTTTCAACTGCAGAAGAACAATTTCCAAAGAAATAAAATAAAAAATTAGAATTAAATAGTTTTTTTTACCGAAGAGATTAATTTTTAACTAAAATGATGAACCTTCAACCAATACAATTAATTTTTAAGAAAGTACTTCAACTTTTAACAAAGTATGTAAAGTTGAATTCTCAACCAAAAAGATGAATTTACAACCAAGAAGATCAATTTTCTACACAAAAAAACGAACGAGTTTTCAACCAAAAAAGATTTTTCGTTTAAAACAAAAACAGTAGAATTTCCAACAATGAAGTTGATTTTAAACCAAGAAATATGAGTTTAAAAAAATGACTTTTCAACCAAAAAAGATTAATTTTTAACCCAACAGGACGAATGTACAACAAAACAGTTGAATTTCCAACCAAATGAACGAATTTTCAAACAAAAATTATTTAACTTCAACAAAAAACTGTTGGTTTTCCAACCCAAAAAAGATGACAATGATCAAGATAGTTGAATTTTCAACAAAACAATTAAATTTTCAACGAAATAGTAGAATTTTTAACTAAAATATATCAAGTCTAAGCCAAAAATAGATAGGTGACTTTAAAACCAAAAAGAATTAGGTTCGCATTTAAGCGAAAAACGAGGAAAAGGGGAATTTTCTTGAAAAGAGAGAAAAAAGAGGAATTCTTTAAAAAATAGGAAAGGGGGAATAGTTTTTTTTTTCAATAAAGAACGAAGATATCCAAATTTGAATTTCCAAACGTAACCATTAAAGCTGGAATATTGTTAATTGTAAGTATCAAAGACAGTGAAATTTCAAGAAGAGTAAGTTAGCATAAAAGTGCTGAGCTACCATTTGGCGAGAAGAGGTCGTCCCTGACCGCTTTTCACTTTTTTCCATTCGATTTCGAGGCCCACAGACTGTCGTATTCGAAACCCGTGACAAACCCAACCGAATGACTGTGATTCGTCAAAATGACAGCGGCTCCTATTTTCCCTCGCACAAAATGAATTGCGAAGCGAAGGGGGAGGCGGTCATCTCCAGAGATAAATAGCCCCTGTTCTTAGAAGGGGACACTTCAACAAAATACCAAGCATCAAGGAAAATCATTAAATACATTGACAACGAACATCGATTCCAAAAACCGTTCACAGGTGCACTTTCACTCAAAATGTAATTTCCAACATTTTTATGACTTTGTGAAGCTCTTCGCCTGGGGTGATTGCTAAAAAAATGGATCAGCAACCTATTTCGCGAACAGGGTTTTGTCTTTTTTATTGATTTTTTTGTTTGTTTTTATTTTATCAAAGGCTTTAAATGCAAGTATTAAATTTTTATACATATAAAATTATCCCCTTTTGATTGCCCAATATTGTAAACAATTAATTAAAATGTTTGAACTCTTTCAAGGAAAATAATAATTTTTTCTTACTTGCTTCACATTATTCTATAATAAGTGACTTCTTTTAATTTACTTATTGTATTTTGTAATTGGAATACCGCATGTCAAATTCTTATAGAAAATATGAAACAAGTGAGATAACATTATTATTTTCCTTAAAAATGAGTTTAAAAATTAGCATTAAATTATGTACAATTATGGGAAAAGAAAAAGGGGACAATTTTATTTGTATACGAATTTAATACATGTATTTTCAAGACATTGAGAAAATAAAAACAATAAAATCAATAAAAAGACAAAAGACTAAATTCGTAAAAAATTTAAATTATAGTTAGTGTTATGGGAAAAGTACAATTATGGGAAAAGAAAAAGTGGACAATTTTATTTGCATACAAATTTAATACATGTATTTTCAAGACATTGAGAAAATAAAAACAACAATAAAATCAATAAAAAGACTTAATTCGTAAAAAATTTAAATTATAGTTGGTGTTAGATTTATCAAATGTGCACTAATAATATGACTAATGTTCTTTTGGTTTCAAAATAATTGGATCAAATTTATGAGAATTCCAGTTAAATTTTAAGGAATTCAAGAAAAATTCATAAGAATTTTAAACAATTCAAGCTTAATTCAAAAGGATTCATATGAATTAGAAAAATTCCATTGATTTCAGTAAAATTAAAGTGAATTTAGAAGAATGTAAGAAAAATGAGAAGAATTCCGTGAAATTCATAAAAATTCCAATGAATTAAATACAATTCAAAAATATTTCAAAAATGCATTCAATTTATTAAGCATGAATTGACTTTAAAAAAGATCAAAGAAATTCAAAACAATCTGACAAAATGAATAATAATTCAAGGTAAGTTTACAAAACTTCAGGATAAGATAAAAAAAAACTAAATAAATTAATAATAATTCAAAGCAATTCAAGATAAATTCAAACGAATTTTATAAAATGGCTAAGAATCCATGGTGAGTTACAGAGACTTCGAGATGAATTAAAAAAGAAATAATAATAAAAGTTCATCGAATTGGGTGGGTTTAGATTTAGAACAATTCAAGTGAATTAAAAAAATGTAAGAGAATTTACAAGAATTTAAAAGAATTCAGGTTAAATTAATAAGAATTCACAGTGAAGTCCAAACGATTTCAAAAAAAGTGCAAAAAATTGAAAATATTAAATTGATTTCATTACAGTTGGAGTTAATTTAAAAGAATTCAAAGGAATTTAAAAGACTTCGATGAAATCCACACGAACTCAAGATGAATTAAAAAGAATTCAGGATGAATTAAAAATGATTCGAATGAATGGAACAAAATTTTTATAATCCAAAAAATAGGTATAGACCTGAATAATTAATAATAATATTAATGAGTGAACCAAATTGAATTACTCAATTGTGGTTAAGCCTTGGGTTCTCTGCTATAATTAATTAAAGAAAAGTGACATAAGTGATCTTTTCATTTACAAAAGTGACTCTGGCAACTTTATTTTAAAAAGAGTTTAAAAGGTAATTTGATAGAAAAAGTGACTTAAAAGTGACTGTGTGGAAGCCCTGTTTATACAAGATTTTAGTTTAAATAGAGATTGTCGAAGATGTTTACATATTCTGCCTTGGGTTGTAATTTAGGACGCATGTACAGATTTTTTTTTAATATACTGAGAATTTAAATTTGGCGAAACGCTATTTACAGCTCAAACGTTTATCCTTTAAATATTTAAATACTTTCAACACTATTTCATGGAATCAGAAATTAAATCTCGAAGCCTTATTTTCCCAGAGTTAGAGAATTTTTAAATCTTCTACACTCATTTGTTTTCTCTTGGTTGGGTGACCTACGGGTTGAAGTAGTTTACATGCGTGTCGACGAATGTCTCGGAACATTATCGGCATCAGTGCCAGTGTGGAAAGCGCGCTTCGAGCAGGCTTTTATTTTTAGTCGGTCGACTCGAGTGTTACGAAAATAAACGAGAATTACATTTGAGAGAGACAGCGATTCGAAACCTACCTATCCTCCTGACAAGTATAAATGCTGATTGGAGAAGATTGCTTGAATCATCCCTTTCCACGACTTACGGTTTCGTAACATTTTCAAACATCTTAGACCGCGATATGGAGGGTAAATCCTGTGTCATATAAAAGTAAAAAGCGTATATTTATAGACAGAAGTACAATACGAGTAGAGAGGATGAATATATAGCTTGTTGTGTAAACATCTTAGACCGCGATATTAAGAGTTGGATCATATAAAAGTGAAAAGTGTCTATTTAGAGACCTAATTATAGTATGAGTAAAGAGAGGCAAGAATTTCACTACAGATTATTGTTTAAACATCTCAGACCGCGATATGGAGGGTAAAGCCTATATCAGAGTGTTAAATAACCCTGATTTTTCCTTCACCACATCATTATTTTCCCTGCCCATTAATATTCAAAGACCAGCATTTTATGTACCTGAAGTTCCGAACGTTCAAATGAACTAAACATTTCTCCCTATTTCTATTTTACTCATAAATATTGCTACAACTGCAATTTAAAATATGCATTATAATTGTGATTCAATAATAAATTATTTCCAATATAAGTGAACAAACATTTGAGCACTTTTTCTGGTTTATAAAGTCATCAGTAAAAAAATTTGTTCATTTGAACGTTCAGAACTTCAAGCACATCAGCATTTTAATTTTTTAGCATTTTTAACATAGAACCTTATACAGGGTGTCCAAAAAGTCCCGGGACGGCTGAATATTTCCTCAGGTAAGATATTTTTCAGGGCGGTCAAGGTCATTCTTGAAGGAACTTTCAACAAGGAATTCAATGGTGACCTTTATTTTGATCTTGACCATGACCTTCACGGTCATTTCAAGGTCAAATTGATTTTGTTAAATGGGAACCTCTATTTTTGACCCCGGGAACTGAGAGAGCGGAAAATTTTACGTCCAGATATGACCTTGACAAATCGAAAATTTGACCTATAAAGGTCAGGGCAAGGTCAAACAACGTGCAGCAGGATGACTCGACTGGCATGCATTTTTGAAGAAAATGTCCTGGTGAAGGTTCTGGTCATAGACAAGGTCAAAGTCACCAATCGATCGGAAGTATAAAATGCTAAATCTCTTGCGTTGAATATTTTCTTCATAAATGCATGCTGGTCGAGTCATCCTGCTGTACGTTGTTTGACCTTGCCATGACCTTCCCAGGTCAAATTTCGGATTACTCAAGGTCATATCTGGACGTCAAATTTTCCGCTTTCTCAGTTCCCGGGGTCAAAAATAGAGGTTCCCATTTAAAAAAATCAATTTGACCTTGAAATGACCGTGAAGGTCATGGTCAAGAACAAAATAAAGGTCACCATTGAATTCCTTGTTGAATGTTCCTTCAAGAATGACCTTGACCGCCCTGAAAAATATCTTACCTGAGGAAATATTCAGCCGTCCCGGGACTTTTTGGACACCCGGTATAAACGGATTAAAACAATTTGAAAATGAAAATTTCATTTTTTTTTATTTATTTCAACCAAAGACGATGACTTTTCTACCATAAAAGGTGAATTTTCAATCTAAAACACAGTTGCATTTTCAATCAAATAATTAAATTTTTAAGAAAACAGTTAAATCTTTAAACAAACAAATAAAGATTACTTTTCAACAAAATACTTAAATTTTTAACAAAGTAATTAAATTCTTAACCAAATACTGGAATTTTCTGCCTGCAAAGATGAATTGACAAACAAAAAAATGAATTCTCAACGAAAAATATCAAAATTCATATTTCAACCAAAAAGTAAGACGAATTTTCAACAAAATAGTTACATTTTCAACCAGAGTTGAATTTTCAACAAAAAATTCAATTTTCAACAAAGTAGATGAATTTTCAACTAAAAAATGTAAGTTTCATTCAAAAATGTTAAAGTTAAATTTACAGTGAGAAAAATTAATTTAAAAAAAAATAATGTTCAACAAAAGTAGTCAAATTTTCAACCAAAGAGATGAATTTTTAACTAAAATGATGAATCTGCAAAAAAAAATGATATTTTAACAAGTTGGTGCAACTTTTAACTATAAAAAACAAAATTTCACTTAAAAAGACGAATTTTCCACAAAAAAAGTTAAATTTTCAAACTGAAAATATTATTTTTCTATCAAAGAGACCATTATTCAACAATATAGTTTGATTTTTCACAAAAAATTTAATTTTCAACCAAACACTTGCATTTTTAATGAAAAGGAGGAAATTTCTACCAAAAAGTTTACATTTTTAGTTACGAAAATTAATTTTAATGGGTCATTTACAAAATTTGCAAACAAAATAATTTAAACCTCAACCAATGAAGATTAATTTTCAACCAAACAATTGCATTTTTAACCAAAAAAGTTTAAATTTCTACCAAAAGAGATAAATCTGTAAACCGGGAAGACACATTTAAAAGAAAATAGTTGAATTTTCAACCAACAAAACAGAAATAGAAACACGATTTTTCCTGACCATTAATATTCAAAATAGAATAGAAATGTTTTTAGAGGCCAAATACCAGTATTTTTGATGTTAGATTCAACAGAGGTCTCTGTTATAGAATCGTTGATAAGTAGAGAATCCAGTATATAAAAATTAATTTTTATTATGCGTAATTAATTAAAAACGCGAGAAATTAAGTTCTAAAAAAATCACTGCGAACTGGATTTAAACCAGCAACCAACTCATTACATGTGAGGTGCTCTCTTGTAATGAGTTGGTTGCTGGTTCAAATCCAGATCGCAGTGCATTTTTCAGAACTTAATTTCTCGCGTTTTTAATTAATTTCGCATTATAAAAATTAATTCTGATATTATAGATTCTCTACTTATCAACGATTCTATAACAGAGACCTCTGTTGAATCTAACATAAAAAATACTGGTATTTGGCCTCTAAAAAGATTTCTATCATAATAAACCAGTCTAACCGAAACTCGGATTAAAAAACTTAGTTTCAAATATTAAATTAATATTTAAAGACCAGAATTTTAATCTTGTAACATTTATAAGTTAAAATCTTTTATAAACAGAAAACAATTTCAAGTGAAAATTGAAAAAGTTCAAATTTATTATCCTTGACAGTTATTTAAAGTGCATCTTATATAAATTTCCTGACTTTGAAAGATTTTTTTTAACTTCCTAACTTTTCCCTGATTTCCAGGTTTTTCCTGATCTACGGCCACCCTGGTCTATTTATAGTCATAAGTATAGTACGAGTAGAGATTGTGACTACAGCTTGTTATGTAAACATCTCAGACCGTGATATGGAGGGTAAAGCCTTTGTCAGACTGTTGAAGACCTTGGATCACATAAAAGTGAAAAGTGTCGTATTGAGAGACATAAGTATAGTACGAATAAAGAGAGGCAAGAATGTCACTACAAATTGTTTTTTAATCATCCCAGACCGCGATATGGAGAGTAAAGCCTATATCACTGTGTTAAATATCGTGGATCATGTAAAAGCGAATAGCGTTTATTTATAGTCATAAGTATAGTACGACGAAAGAAAGGCAAGAATGTGACTACAGATTGTTATTTAAACATTTTAAACCGCTATATGGAGGGTAAAACTTGTTTCAGAGCATTTAGCCTTGGGTCACATAAAATTATAGTTTAAACTTTAATTTAACGTTAATCAAAGATGTTTACACATTAATAAATCTTGGGTCGTAGTTTAGGACCCATGTACAGATTTTTAGTTCCTTTTTTTTAAATCTACACACAAATTTATAAAATAGAATTTTAACTTACTGTATTTCATAGCAACAGGTTTATTGTGAAATTCTAAAGAAGTCTGATTGCTCACCTGAAACAGAAAATAAGGATTTATTAGTTTTATTTCTTAAGTCGAGATGCTTCTAAATAAAAATGGTTAAAACTTAGATGCCAACTGTAAAAAATTAAAGATTAAAGAAAAGTAAAGACCTGTATTTCTAATGACAAATTTTCTATCCAAACAGACGAATGTTTAACAAAACAGTTGATTTTTGACCAAGATAGATGAATTTTCAACCAAGAAAGATGACTTTTCTAGCAAGATGAAAAATTTAACATGGGTGCTTCAACTAAAATCTCGAATTCATATAATTGACAGTAGTGAGCTTGACAGTAATTGCGACTTAATTAATTTGGCAGTCAACTGAGGCAAAGCTATTAGTGAATTGGTTCTCTCATTTTATATGACACACGGTAAAACAAGGGATTTTATTATACGATGACTTGTATCAATCGGGACATGTGTAGTACATTAAAAGTGGAAGTTAGAGTGATCGAGGTGTTGAAAAGCTGACAGGTGAGTGGGTGGATTATCTCGACGATAAAGTGATATCTCGAGTACCTCGCTTCATCTCACATTCTCTCCTTATTCTCATTCCTACAGCCATTCTTTCTCTAAAAGTTTGAGCAAAAAGAGCAAATTCCCTTATCGTGCCTCCCGTTGATGCAGCCATGTGGAGCGATCCTACCGCGGTATACTCTAATTAAATTGAATCACGGAATCCGAAGCAGGAAGTATCCAATGAAGACGTGCATTAACAAATTAAAGTGCCTCTCAGAGGGATATCTTGGACACTCGCCAGTCTATCTCTGTCTTCCTCTTTCTGCCTTAACTGCACTGCAATTCTCTTTCTCCTTGAATCACTAACCACAAGAATTTTGGCTCGTTTCGATCCGCGGCGAGGAAAAAATCTCGGATTCAGATTTGGGTTAGGGTCGACCTCAATAAAGTGATCTCGTTTGGTATTTATAGTAATGAATTCTTCTGCTTCTTCTTTTTTGATGTGTAAACATCAGCTGGACCACTCTGTTATCCGGTGCAATCCGAGGAATCGAGTGTAATCCAGTTATAATCTGTTGTAATATAGTTGTAATCCAGGGTAATACACTTGTAATCCACCTGTAATTCGAGGTAATCTACTTGTAATCCAGAGTAATATTCCTATAATAGGGTAATATTCCTATAATTCCTATAATAACTTGTAATCCAGTTAATTTGAAGTGATTTAGCCAATCCAAGTAATTAACTTGTAATAGAGTGTAATTCGGAGTAATCCACTTGTAATCCCAGTAATGCAAGTCAATCGAAGTAATTCCAGTATGACGGAGTAATCCACTTTTAATCCGAATTAATCCAGTTCTAATCCGACGTAGTTTTAATAGGGAGTAATCCACTTCTAACCCAAAGTAATCCGTTTCTAATGCGGTTTAATCCACTTGTAGTCCAGAATAATCTATCTATAATCCAGAGTAATCAAACTGTGATCCAGTTAATTCGAATTAATTTAGGTAATCCAAGTAATTATCTTGTAATCCACTGTAATCCAAATAATTCGGAGAAATTTCCATAGGTAATCGTCGTAATCGAAATAGTTTTCAACAATCTTGTTGACATTTTTATTGTTTGAAAATTAATTTCCTGAACTGAAAATTCAACTATTCCATTTTATGGTAGAAAATTAATCTTCTTACTTGGAAATTTATATTTCTGCTCGAAAATTAAACTATTTTTGTGCAAAATTTAACCATTTTGTTGAAAAATCGTTTTTTTGTTGCAAACTAATTTTTCAACTGAAAATTTAAGTATTCCATTTTTGATTCAAAATTTACAATTTTTACATTCTCATCATTTATGAATGAGAAGGTATTAGAATTGTCTGAAATTTGACATCACAGTTTTTCAACGGGTATCCACGTTTTGAGACCCCCTGAAGCCGAAAATCAGATTTTGGCGATGGCGATAACTCGAAAAAATGAACGGATCGAATCGAGCTTTGGCACACTTTTTTTAGGTCCCAAAAGAAAGGACGAGTTCGTTAACCAGCTATTTTGGATAAAAATCCAAAAAGTTAAAGCATTTTCAAAATTTTTTAGACCAGTTTTTTTTTAATTAAAAATTTTTTATGTACGTCTATTTGTAGTACTTAGAAAGCCGAACAATTTATCCCAATCACTTTTTTTGATAAAAAAAATTATCAGAGTTATAGCATTTACAAAAATTTTAAAAGCAATCGAAAATGAAAATTTTAAGCCAAACAACGCACGATATAAAAAAAAGTCAAGAGAAGAAAAACATTGCTTTTTGACAGCCCTATAAGATTATCATAACAACTTTTTGAATCTTCTTGAAAAATCGAAAATGCAAATTTTGATCGCACAAAAAATAATGAAAAATCAAAAATTCCATTTTATGGTCAAACTATGCAAGATACGAAAAAAGGGGAATATACAAAAATATTGCTCCTAAAAAAGATCTACAAGTTTGTTATCAATCACTTTTTGATAAGACGCGTTGTTTTTCTTCTATTCGTGAAAAACGATATTAAAAATGAAAAATTGAATTTTTGGATAAACGACACAAGCTATGAAATAAATAAATAAAGAAACGTTGTTCACACGAAAAACAGATACCAATTTGTTAATAATAAATTTATGATAGGACGCGTAGTTTTTGTTTTAATCGTGAAAAATCTAATTGAAAATAAAAAATTTTAATTTTTGAAAAAACGACACAAGCTACGAAAAAAAATTAGTAAACAAAAATTGTGCACCTAAAACACACCTACAAATTTTCTATAAATCGCTTTTTGATAGGAGGAGTAGTATTGGTTTTAATCGTAAAAAGTAACATTAAAAATAAAAATGAAAAATTTGGGGAAAAACGACCAAAGTTACGAAAAAAAATTGATAGACAAAAGTTGTTCACCCAAAAAAGAAATACAAATTTCTGATAATTTATTACATTCTCATCATTTATGATTGAGAGCTTTGAGCTTTGAGCAATTTAATCTTTAACTATAGACACTTAATTACGTAGAAATTTCAGATTATGAAGATACATACAAATGCTGGGATCTAAATGAGATGTTGTTGATACTTGGTCGTCTTTTTCGGTAGAAAATTAATCTTCTCGGTTGAAAATTCATTTTTTTTGTTGAAAATTCAACTACTTGGTTGAAACTTGAACTAATTTGTTGAAACTTAACTTTTTGGTTGGACCTTGCGATCGATCAGTCAGCTAGGGCTAGGCAATGATGTTTACAGTTTACACATAAGAAAAGTCCATGAAACATAGATGCTACATACGATGTACACTGAAACTTGGAATTAAGTACGGTTTCGGACACGGCTTGCAATGGCCTTCAACATAAATCCAGGCAATCCAAACGTAAACAGGCAGGGCCACATGAACCATTTCTGTTGAAGTTGGTCGCATGCTAACAGCTGGTGTAACTAATGCGCTGAAGGTGCAGCCCTCATGCTTTTTGGCACGCTTGACTGAGCACCGCCTCTCTTTCGGCCCCGCGGGTCCTCTCATCACAAAACCGCCGATGACATCAATTCTCGGAACGACGTAAACCCGGACTGGTTAAATCAAAGTTCCAGTGTAATTATTGAAGAAATCTTTTTTTTTTAATAAAGTAATTTTAAAATCAGAGTGAACTGAAAATAGCCGGAGGTAGGAAAAGCACGTAGCGTGACAAAGTACCTATCGCTCGATTGCGTATGTCTTACACTTAAAGCACGGGACGGTTTCTTGCGATCGATCAGTCAGCTAGGCGAAGATGTTTACAGTTTACACATGAGGAAAGACGATGAAACTCAAGACACTATATACAATGTAATTTCAGAAGGAATCTTCTTTTGAAAATTAAATAATTTTCAAATCATAGTGAACTGAAAATAGCCGGAGGCAGGAAAAGCACGTAGCGTGGCAAAGTACCTATCGCTCTATTTGCGTATATGTCTTAAACTTAAAGCACAGGAACGTCTTGCGATCGATCTGTCAGCTAGGCTAGGAGTTGCTTTGGTAGTTTAGTCGTGGCCTAAGGCTCGTTGCATGATTCGAGCTGTGACCTGCTTCTAACAAAACTCATCGCGACGGCTATACAGTATACATACTACAGTTTATGCTCAGTACTCGGCTCAGTGTTTAGTGTTCTAATTCAAACGTTCAGAGAACCCTAGTTGTCCCAGGCCACACACCGGATTCGTGGTATCGATTCTACTAACTATCTCTAGCAGCTTTACGAGATTCGATGAAACCATTCAATACGATGAACAAATCACAATATCGTTCACTAACAATCAATCTATCTTCTCTTATTAATGGCCCGGATCGAAAAACTGGTTATAACTTGCTGGCGCTAAGAGTTGAGAAATTTCTTTCCGTTTGAATTTAAGCGATGTTCAGGGGCCCCGGACACTCTAGGCGCCAAAAAGTTATAACCGCATCTTTGATCCGGGCCCTCAATTCTAAACGTTTGAGTTTTTGGTAGGATTCAAGTTTGAACTTTCCCAATTGGCAACCAATCGTTTGGAACTTTTTAGTTGGAAGCAAACTGTAAATGCATTTCAATTAAAGCATCTAAGTATAAACGTTCTCCAAGTATGAATCAGACTTCGCATCCCAAAATGATCTTAGACCATTGACTTTGAAACCCGAAAAGATGAATTTTCAACAAAAAAGTTTATTTTCAACCAATATTGACGAATTTTCAACCAAACAGTTGGATTTTCAACCAAAAAAGATGAGTTTTCAACTAAATAGTCGCATTTTCAAATAAAAAAGATTATACTTCAACCAAAACCTTATTAGTTGAATTTTCAAGCCAAAAAGACAAATTTTTTAGAAGACAGTTGAATTTTAAAAAGAAGTTAAATTTAACCAAAAAAAAAAAGATTTTCAACAAAACACATAAATTCGAAACGAAATAGTTGAATTTACAATTAAAAGATGTATTTTTCAACAAAATAGTTAGTTAAATTCTCAATCAAAGAGATGAATCTTCAACCACAAAAATGAATTTTTAACAAAGTAGTTCAACTTTCAACCAAGCAGTTGAATTTTCTGCCAGAAAAATATGAATTCTCAACAAAAAAGAAAATACTAGATATTTCATCCAAAGAATATCATTTTAAATCGAAAATAGTTAAATTCACCCAAAAACTACAAATTTTCATTAAAACAGTTGAATCCTAAACCAAAAGAGATTAAATTATAGTCAAACAAAATAGTTGATTTTTCGACCAAAAAAGACGGCCTTCAAAATAGTTGAATTGTCAACCAAATAGTCGAATTTTTCACAAAAAAAAAAGAATTCTGAACCAAAAATATAAAAGTATACTTTTCAACCAAAAAAGAAGACTAAGAGTACAATAAAACTATTAGAAAATTTTTTAAGCCAAGAATACGAATTTTTTAGAAGATAGATAAATAATTTTAAACTCGAAAAGTTAAATTTTCATTAAAAAAACTCATTTTTAATCAAGAAAGATGATTTTCCTATAAAAAGATAAAATTCAATCCAAAAGGACGAATTTCAAAATAGCTGAATTTCCAACCCACAAAAGATGAATTTTCAAACAAATGGCAGAATTAAAAAAAAAATTAAATGTATGTTTTTTACAAAATAGTTGAATTTTGAAGTAAAAAAGATGAATTCTGAACCAAAAATATAATAGTGAACTTTTAAATCAAGAAGAATGAAAGAATTAACTGTCAACGAAAAATAGATGGACTTTTTAACAAAATAGTTGAATTTTCAACAAAATAATTAAATTTTCAACGTAATAGTAGAGTTTTGAGTAGTACAGTAGAGTTTCTTGAAAATAGGGTAAACAAGAGGAATTCTTTACAAAAACGCAGAAAAGAGGCAAATAGAGGAAAAGTGTAAAGTCTGATAAATACTTCCCAGTCCTTATGCTTATAGAAAATTAAAACCTTCCCATATTCCCGTCCCACTAAAAAAGTCCGTTGCGGAACTTTTCTTTCCTTTTTTCGTAATGATTTATAATGATAAGTTTTAAAAAAACATGATGACCTCGAAATTATGGCTTACATGGTTTTCCTTCATCCACTGAATGGCTCACGACATGAAGGAGACGTTCGAATGCATCGCTTGTAAGTCATCGTTTTGTTAAAAGCGCGTTTGTCTGTCCTTGCTTTCTAATTATCGTGTCATTATGGCGTATATGCGTGCAATGTGTCCGCTCGGCTGCCACACGAACGATAGAAGTCTCCCTCCTATATTTATCCATTGTTTAGTAAAGTAGCTGATCGCTCCACAAAGCGAGAAAATCGTGAAGATGAGGAGGAAGCCAACCAAGCATGAATATTTCCAGTTGGAAGTGTTCAATTTTAAAGGACAATGGCAATTTAACAAATTCAAAAGCATCCTTCCTACCTGAAGGGCAGAAATCCATACTTTCAAATGATCCAAGACATTCAACACCCAGACATTGACTTTACCCTCCATAACGCCGTCTAAGATGTTTACGCATCAAAAAAATTGATCACATTTTAAGATCGTGTAATTCAAAACCATTAGGTTCCACGACCATAATTCTCTACTCGCACCATATTTATGTCCATAAATAGACGCGTTTCACTCTAATGTGACCCAATCCATTTATCGCCTAGACATCGGCTTTACTCTCCATATCGCGGTCTACGCATGGAAAAATTGAAAACCATTAGATTCTGCAACAATAATTCTCTACTCTTACCATACTTATGTTGATAAATAGACGCGTTTTACTTTGATTTATCCTAAACGCTCAAACACTCGCTTTACCCTCCATATCGCCGTCTAAGATGTTTACGCATAGAAAAAATGGATCCCATTTTAAAATCGCATAATTAAAAATCAGGTTCCACACCCATAATTCTCTACTTGTACCATACTCATGCCCATAAAGAGACGCATTTTACTTCAATGTGACCCAAGTCATTAAACGTTCCGATACATGCTTTTCCCTCCATATCGCGGTCCAAGATGTTTATGCATAAAAAAATTGATCACATAATTTAAAACCACTAGATTCTACGGCCATAATTCTCTACTCGTACCATACTCATGTCCATAAATAGTCGCGTTTCACTTTGATGTGTTCCAAGGAATGTAGCGCTCTGCCAGGCTTTACCCTCCATATCGCAGTTAAGCTGTTTACGCACCAAAAATCTAATTTTTAAAAATAGTTGGAGAAGTAAGCCTAGAAAAGGTGAAAACAGGTTCGATTTATGTTTAGGGGTGGAGTCGAGATTTTCGAGGTCGAGCACCGGATGGTTAACATGCACCGTACCGGTGCATTCCTGCCCGTGGTGGACCTCCAGAACAAGCATAGCGCTAAGGTCATCGACTCGTTACTGGACGCGTACAACACACGTTGTGCTCGTTCACAGGGAGCTCTCGCTCGATGCTCCACCATGCAACACGTGCTGCCCTTACTCAGCAGACCCCCCCCCCCCCCTCACCCACCCTCCGCCCCTCACCCATTTCCAACCGCTCCCTCATCGCCGTTTTCGTTTTTCCCTTCTCGTTTTTCTTTCCATTCTATCCGAATGTCACCATACAATCTCCACTGCTAATAGAATCTTCATTATTATTTTTTCACTCTACAGACTGCACAGCTCAAAATGCTATCAAAACAGGGAAAATAGGGTGATTTTTCCCAAAAATGGAGGAACATTCAGACGAAAGAAATATATTTTCCCAATTCTATTTTATATCGAAAAATTGTTCTCGCTTTGAATAAAAGTATGCATTATACATTTTTTGTATAATGGAATTACTTTCAATATAATGAACCACTATTTTGGTACTCTTTCTATTTGTGGGTGATTCAAAACCAATCTATTTAGATTATTAAATTTTCTCAAATAGGCAAAAGAAACAATCCAAAAAATTTCTAAAATTGCTAATATTTAGTGCATTCTTCTTACAAAATTTTTTTAATAAAAAGATTTCTTTCAAGAATTTGAGGTAAAAATTATTTAGACTCAATTAAAAGAAATCAGAAAATATGCATAAAACAATCCCTGCAGATTGGAAACGAATCATTTGTTTAGTGTCTCTATTTAAAAATTTTTTAATTAAGATCGATCAGAATTCTATTTTATTATGAATAACTTGTTTAGGAAAGATTTAATACAAAATTTCGTTCATTTGAACGACCAGAACTTCAAGCACATGTCATTTCGAGATTTCAAGTTGAAATATATTGCATTTTCAACAAAAGATTTTCTGCCAAAAGAGATGTATTTTCAACCCAAAAAGTTAATTTTCAACCAAGAAAGATGAATTTTGAAAAAACACTTGTAACAAAATAATTGAATTTTTAACGAATTAGTTGAACTTTAACAAAATAATTTAATTTTCAACAAAATAATTTAATTTTCAACAAAATAATTTAATTTTCAACTGAAAAAGGAATTTTCAACTGAATAGTTAAATTTTAAACCAAATAGATGAATCTTCATATAAGAAAATCTTTTTTTAACAAAGTAGTTCAACTTTAAACCAAGTAGTTAAATTTTCAACCAAAAAGATGAAATTTCATCCAAGATGATTAATTTTCTTCCAAAAAGACGATTTTTCAACATATTACATGAGTTTTCAACCAAATAGTTGAATTTTCAACTAAAATGAGGAATCTTCAACCAAAAAAATAAATGTTTAACAAATTAGTTCAACTTTCAAATAAGTACTTAAATTTTCAACCAAAAAGGTGAATTTACAACGAAAAATGAAATAGTTGATATTTCAACCAAAAAATATTTTAATATTAAATAAAAAAAAACAGTTGCACTTTTAACCAAAGAGATGAAACTGCTATTTAACCAGATTAAGTTTTTACAAAAAAAAAACTAATTTGCAACCAAAAAATTAATTTTCATCCGAATTATTGAATTTTAAACTGGAAAAAAAAAATTTTTTAACCGAAAATGAAATAGTTAAATTTGCAGTTATTACAAAAATTAAATTTCAAAACAAAAAAAAAATTTTTATCAAAGTAGTTCAACTTTCAACCAAGTAGTTGAAACTTCATCAAAAAAGACGAATTCTCAACGAAAAATGTAATAGTTGATTCTTCAACAAAAAATATTTTAATTTGAAATAAAAACACAGTTAAATTTAACGAAAAAAAAAACGAATTTTCATCAAAATAGTGTAATCAACCAAAAAACATTAATTTTTAGCCAAACTATTTAATTGCATTCTTAACCAAATAAGGTGAATTTTCAACCGAAAAAGACGAGTTTTTAACAAAACTGTTGAATTTTGAACCAAAAAATATGGATTTTGAACCAAAAATATAATAGTAGGATTTCCTACCAAAAAGAATTAACTTTTGAACAAAAATATTTGGATTTTCTTATTGAGGTCTATTAATTCAGTTAGAGTGTAAGCGAAAAGACGAGAAAAGGGAAATTTTCTTGAAAATAAGGGAAAACAGGAATTTAAAAAAAAGGAGAAATGGGGGAAAGAATGTGAAGTCTGGTACTAGAATAATACGTAGAAGAGACCACCCTACAATAGATAATGATCCTGCAGTAGATAAACATTAATTATATGCACAAATACAAGTAAAATTACCAATTCTAATTTTAATATATTGACACTTATCATTTCTTAATTATTAATTACATTAAATTAATTATTTTACATATATTAGTATTTTTAATTAATGAGTATCTACTGTAGGATCATTAGCTACTGTAGGATGGTCTCCCCTAATTTGAATACACTGGAACTTGGATTTAATCAGTCCGGGTTTACGTCGTTCCGAGAATTGATGTCCTCGGCGGTTTCGTGATGAGAGGAGCCGCGGGGTCGAATGAGAGGCGGTGCTCAGTCAAGCGTGACAAACAGCACGAAAGCCGCACTCTCAGCGCGTTAGATGCATCAGGTTGCGTCATGCATACAAATCCAACAGAAATGGTTCACGCGGCCCTGCCTGTTTCCGTTCGGATTGTCTGGATTTATGTTGAAGGCCACTGCAAGCCATGCTCGAAACCGTACTTAATTCCAAGTTCCAGTGTATGCTTCCAAACATAATATCGATAAAACTTGGATGCTTCCAATTGGAAAACTGATTGAACTTGAATACTTGAAATTGTAAAGTCCATGAAAATTGTGCGCTCGCTTGTACGCTTCCAGATAGAAATAAGAAAATAAATCCTCTGATTTTTTGCATCATCAGTAATAAGTACCTCACATTACCAGAAACAGAGGTTTTATCTGTTCGACATTGGCACTTGTCCTTCGCCCGGTCGCGTTTCCGCGTCTCCTCCAATCAGCGATTTACCGGAGCGAAACGCGATATTGACGCTCACATAATCACTTTACGCGGCATGATTTTTGCAATCTGCAGCTGCGCTCAGTCAAACGAACACAGTCCACGCTTCTCTCACGGTTCGAACTTTGAAGCTGCGTTTGAAAGTTTCACAGAAAAAGAGGAATCACATTTTTTTTACGAACAAAATGAATTTTTTATTTTAAATACTTTAGTGGCGCTGAGTATAAAAAAACACGACGCTGCTATTTTTGTAGCGAGTTTATTACGACATTGCATTTTTTCCTCCGCACGATCCAGTTTCGAAGGTTAACACGTGGAAAACAAGCGAGATGAAAAATTTAACGCGACTGGATAAAAAAAAAGAGTTTTGATAAACAACAGGGTGGCCAAAAATTGCATTTTCAATATTCCCCGACTTTTTCCTGATATTTCCCTTAAACATTTTTTCTATTTCCCTGACAATCAATATTCAAAGACCAGCATTTTAATATTGTAACATTTTTAACATAGAATCTTTTATAAACGGAATAAAACAATTTCAGATTAAAATTTCAAAATTTTGAATTTATTTATTTACTTAAAAAAAATGCTTTTTCTACCTGCTCGAATTTTCCGACAAAAAAGATTAAACTTCAACTAAAAACAGTTGCATTGCTAAACAAACAATTGGATTTTTTAGAAGACAGTATAATTTTCAACAAGAAAAGATTAATTTTCTATCCAAAAGGACGAATTTTCTGTCCAAATAGACGAATGTTCACCAAAACAGTTGAATTTTTCTTTTTTATCTTTTTATAAAAATACTTGAATTTTGAACAAAGTAATTAAGTTTCCAACAAAATAGTTGAATTTATAGCCAATTACTTGAATTTTCTACCAAACAGTCGATTTTTTCAACAAAAAGGATTAAACTTCAACCAAAAACAGTTGCATTTTCAACAAAATAGTTAAACTTTTGACAAAATAGTGGAACTGTTAAACAAATAGTAGAATTTTCAACCTAAAAAGTTGAATTCTCAACAAAAAATGTAATAGTTCCATTTTTAACAAAAGAATTAAGTTTCTACTAAAAGAGATGAATTTTAAAACCAAAAAGACGGATTTTCAACCGAGAAGATTAATTTTCTATCACAAAAAGAAGAATTTTCAACAAAATACATAAATTTTTTAACAAATAATCAATTTTTCAACTAAAAAAGATAAATTTGAAATAAAAGTAGTTCAACGTTTACACAAGTAGTTGAATTTTTAATTCAAAAAGAGTAACAGTAGATATTTGAACAAAAAAAAAGATTTTAATTTTAAATAAAAAACAGTTGAATTCAAACAAAAAAGACTAGTTTTCAACAAAATAGTTGAATCCTCAACGAAAGAAGATTAATTGTCAATCAAACAGTTGCGTTTTTTACAAAAAAAAAATGAAATTCTACTAAAACAGATAAACTTTAAAACCAAGAAGAATTAAAAAAAATTGTTAAAGTTTCAACCAAGAAAGATTTTTGTCAAGTTTTCAACAAAAAAAATTAATTTTCACTCAAAAAAGTCGAATTTTCAACAAAACAGTTCCATTTTCTACCAGAAAATTAAATTTTTACCTAAAAATATAATCGTCAGGTTGAAGCAGCTGCAAAAAAAGTAGAAATAGAAATACAAGACAAATAAATAGCTGAATAAATTACTAATCTTTATATCAGGGTGGGCGGAAAACTTCATTGTCAAAATTCTCTAATTTTCCCCTGACTTATTTTTCATTTTTCCTGACCAATAATATTTAAAAACCAAAATTCTAATCTTGTAACATTTTTAACATAGAATCCTTTATAAAAGGAATAAAGCAATTTCAAATTAAAATGTATACATTTTAAATTTATTATCCTTGGTAATTATTTAGAGTGCCTTTTATATTAGTGCACCGCGCTTGACCGATTAAACATTTAAACAATTGGAATAATTTCCACGTTCAACCATTTAGATTTTTAACCTGTAGAAAAGTTCATTCGGTTGAACTTTCCACCGTTTTCAACTTTTTTTTTTTATACAAACTAGCTTCAGGTGGTTTCAAATTATGTTTTTTTGTTTCGAATACTGAATAACTGAACTGTGTGAAGTTTAAATAATAAAGAAGTTGAAAACAGTAGAAAGTTTAACCGAATGATCTTTTCTACAAGTAAAATATCTAAACAGTTAAACACAGAAATTATTCAAATTGTTTAAACGTTTAACCCGTCAAGCGCGGAGCATTATCTTATATACAAAATCCCTGACCTACGCCCACTCTGAACAAACATTTTCATATACGTGTTTTTTTTTAATACCGAGTTTTCAGAGTTTCAAAAATATTTTCACGACATGAAAAGGCTGTTAATAACAATAGTGATAAAAGCAGCTCCCGCTGGTCATAATTTTACCACTCTTTGCTATTTAAGCACCATTTTTTCCCTTGACGCTGAAGTTGAATAGGGAAGCTTGAATAGACTTTTTTCAAGACAGAATTTAAGATCCACAGGGATTCACTTTATTTCTCAAGTCGGATTTCAGTCTCGTCGAGACTTCCGAGGAAAACTGGGAGAGGAGTGAGTGTGCTGTACATCGGAGAGATTAACGACCGTCGCGCGTCGAAGGAAAAATAACGAGATACCGCGATTGTAACGAGTGCTCTGGATTTACTTTTCATTTATTTTAATTCTACACTTTGTTATCCTTGCTACGAGACCATTAACATCATTTTATTTATCACTTTAAAATATTTAGACAAAAAAAGTATCTTCTTTTTGATGTCACATCAAAAAGTAGATGTTGTAAACTGTAAACATCTTTCACCGCGATATGGAGAGTAAAGCCTGCGTTAGAATGTTGACTGAAAACCATTGGCACAAAAAATTTCGAGACTCACCTTGATTAGAAAAGGCAACTTTTTTTCATAGTCAGGATTTGATTGCTCGAAATTCGGTACTTTCGGCCCGCCCTACTGATGATGTAATTTCAAATATAAAACAAATTTCAATTAAAAATCTTAAAAACTAACAATAACAATTTATTTCAACATCTCTACAGCTATACTATTTACAATTTTGAAAATAAATATCAATCTTAAAATATAGTTACTTGTTTAAAAAAATTTTCTATAAAAACAGGGTTTTAACGATTTCAGCCATAGAAAAAGGTACTTTAGATTATCAACTTTTTTAACATTCAACCCTGAGTCCTAAAAATCGAATTAAGTACACATTGTTATTTTTCGTGAAATCTGAACCCACACAGAATCGGGTGTCATTATTGCAGGGGTGTTAGATGGATATAGTGAGTGATAAGAAAACAGAAAAGAACCCTTCGAAAAGTTAGCTGGGGGCGTCTCATGGTCGAATGAAATCCTCCCCTTATGGACTTGATTGGAAACAAGCCATGCTACTATACTGCCGTATGTTTGAACAAAATACTCTATCTACAATTTTTATGAAAAATGAGTTTTTCATATTGTTGGATTCGTAATAAAAAGACGAATTCATCTGTACAAAAGGTAATTACAAATTCTAATCAAATTCGGAGATAATTAGACTCTAATTAGCCTATCTACACAGATTCTGGAGAAACGCTGTGGAAGAAAGGCTCTATCTACAAACAGGTAAGCCTATTTGCACGAAATAGAATATTTCGAAAATACTTCAATTGGAAACAGCTAAAAATCACAGGGAGACAGGTGAAGACTGTCTGGGAGTTGACGAAGTTGTCTAAGGCCGTGTTTCTCCAGAAATTGCTGAATAAGCTGCTATGAATGGGCCACAGGATGCTCAGTCATCAGGTTTTTCCGGTTCCACTCGCATACATGACGAAGGTAGAAGATGAACAACAAATATGGAAGATATGGGACAATCAAATCGGTCCTCTAAGTCTAAGATATGATCAAGTTGATCATCTGCGAGATGATCTAATCTAACCTATATGATGAATAGGTTGGCCCTCTGAGATGATCGACTCGACCATCCAGGATGATCAAGTCGATTTTCTGGAATACTCAATTTGAGCCTGTTGTTTTAACCTTCTAGAGAAAGTTATTGTGACCATCAAGATTCTACAATCTAGATCTAGAAGGCTCTTCTGTAGGTAAAGTTGACCCACCAATATAGTCAGCCTGAACACCTGGAATCTAGATTTCCAGACTGACTTTCCATGTTTCTACGTGCGTTTTCTTCAATATCTCCGTTCAACTCCAAATGTAAATAGAGCCTTTCTTCCAAAGTACGGCAGTAAAAGACTATGGTTCGAAAGCGGATAGAAATAGAATAGAATAGACCTTCTCGTCAATGACGAATTGAAGGCTTTCACCTTTAGGTAACGTGGGTTGTGAGTTTACGACTATACGGCTCTACGCATTTACAAGTAGAACAGCATCATGTCGTGCGCAACCGTGTGCCTTTAACAAGCATGTTACTTGTACACGTAGGTGTATTCTACACTGTAGAACAAGAGGAAGTGGGAAGGTCATCACACACTCAGAATGCCAATGTATCCTTCATTTTCATCATTGTCTCGATCTGTTGAGTCTCGGGAATCGAGAGGCAATCGCAACGGTTACACCCGGAAAGGAGTTTCGAAGCACTCGAGATCGATCGATGTGATCGCTGGGATCTGAGCTTGCACGGATATTTACGAGTGAAACATATGGGAGACTTTATTGATTCTGTTTTTACTTGAATACAAATGCATCTACTTCAGAAGATGAAGAATTTTTTCTCCGATCAAATAAAAATAAGGGATCTTTATTTTACAACGATTCAAATATTCTTTAAAAACTTAGTTGGAAGCATACAACTTTCTATAAATATTATATCGATTTCATATATCTTTTCCTAACCTGAATCATTTCATCGTAACTGAAAAACCAGGGTGTCTACCCAAAAGGATGATTTTAAATTCCCGGTCATGTCCGGGCTGTCTCGAGGTCAATTGTTAATTTTTGTCGGTCAATTTAAAAGAGTTCAAAGAATTTCAATGATTCCAAACGATTTTTGAAGCTTTTAAGACATTTGTAAACATTTAAAAAGATTTCTGATTTGGAACAGGGGATTTTGGAAAAGTATTATGAATTTGAACTTGAAAACAAATGTTTACATTCTCATCTAATTCTTTACGACTCGAAAACTATAATTCTTTACGGAAATCCCATATTTCAAAGTTAAAATTATAATTATTTACGGAAATTCAAGCTCACAATTACATTTATTTCCAAAAATGACCTGTTCCAAAGCAGAATTATATTTATTTACAATATTTTCTATTATTATTCAGAAATATAGTAACTCCCTTTTAATAAAATTTTGGAGAGGTAAGTTTCAAATTCTGGCAAACAGGTTCTACAGTGTACCGAAAATGAAAATTATAATTCTTTACGAATGTTGCCAGTTGTATCTCAGAATTATAATTCTTTTAGAAAATGTCCTGCCTCAAAGTCAAAATTTTCATTCTTGGCAGAAATTGCCTGTCCCAATCGTCAACATTATATTTCTTTACTGAAATTCACTGTTCCAACTAAATTATAAATCTTTTAGGAAATTATCGGTCTCAAAGTCGAAATTAAAATTCTTTACTAAAATCCACGGTCAAACTTCTTTTTTCATAAACTTTCACGAATATTTGTTTGTGTTTCATTACAAATTCCCTGTACCAACTCAGAATAAGAGTAATAGAATATATTAAACTACTTTTAATTTGCATATTAGTATATTCAAAAGAAAAATCCCAGTCACTGAATCAAATTCCCGGTTTTTTCCAGATGAACAAATTCCCGGTTTTCCCGATTTCCCGGCGAGGTAAACACCCTGAAAACAATACTATAGACTACAGCTCGAACGACAAACTGAGGAAATAATCACTGAGGTAATTTAGTTCTATATTTAACTCTCAGTTATTATGCATAATGTTCGCAGTATGGGGACAGTGTATACAAGTTTCTCCAGAATCATATTTACCTTCGGAAGAGGGATGTTGAAATTATTACGTAAGAAGCTTAGTCTAGAACAACTTTGTCTTAAAAATGTTAAGTAAACACTTTTTGTGTAGTGAAGTTTCATGTAAATGAGTATATTTCCTGGAACAATTGATGTGTAAACATCTTAGACTTAGACCACGATACGGAGGGTAAAGCCTGTATCCATTAACAGAAAATTCGTAAAATCTTACAATTGTAGTTGATGTTAAATTTATCAAATATCGTTCATTTAAGTAAGATTTTAGTTTAAGTTAACGGTAATCGAATATGTTTACAGTTTAGGCCGTATGTACTGCTTTTTTTAAATTAAAAAAGTTGAGTACATTAGTACAAGATGAAAGCGAAATCTTGTTGAACAGAAGATCTATTCATAACATCAGTTCATTAAGTCTTTATAAAAATCAGCCAAAAAAATCCAAATTTCAAATGGATCACTACTGCCTTACGCAATCAGAGTCGAGGATTCCAGGAACCGTCGATCTTTGGGTCATAAATAAAAACAATTCAAAATAACGAAGTGACTCTCGGTCTCCGTGGGCATTTTGTGGTCGGATGCCCCTGACACGCCTCCCCCTGAAAACCCCCGGCATCATTCGCAACATAATAGCACATAAATTGGCACAACGATCTAATCCCTCCTGCCTTGCAGAGTACACATATCTTCACACACGTGTGCCTCGGCGGTACAATGCACACACGTACACACATGTGCTTGAAATGTACACAAGTAAGCATTTGTTGGTAGAATATAGTCCCCAGCGTGGAGCTACTTTAGGGTCAACGCATTGCCAAGGTGGCGGCCATGTGGTACGCTGGTGCATACTGCACATTAAAGCGCCTGCGTGTTATGTATCCGTGCATGTGCGATGCTCTCGGCGCACGTGCAATCGTCATGTGTTAGTAAAATTTTTTAGTGTATGTAGAACTGTTGAGTGGAGTGTGTTTGCACTCCCGCGAAAGGGCAGGGGGAGCTCGCGAGCAGGTAGTAGACTCCTGGCTGGCAACTTGAGTTTTTTCACCCTGGAAAGTTGGCTAACTCTAACGGTGATCCGAGGCGATCGTTCTGAAACCTCAGAAACCTCGAAACTTATTTCACATAAGTAAAGTAAATAAATGAATACACTATACTCTATAATCTATAGCAGGGATCGCAGTGGAAAATGAGCTCAAAAAAGGGGAAATAGGGTAATTTTTTTTTTACGAAAAAGCGGAAAGATTAAACATTTATTTTTACATTTAGGAAAGAAAAAACAATCTTTTTATAAGAAATTTTGTATTTTTAAATAATGTTAAATGATTTTTTGATTACTTTTGACATTAAAGATTTTTTTACAAATTGGATATAGTTACAAGGGGATAATCAGAGTTGGGATTTTTTAAATCCCATAAATTCCCTTCTGAGAGCTCATTGGATGACTAATAATTTACCAAAGAACACTAATTGCCAGTTGAGACATATTTACGAAAAAATCGACTCTTTGAAAAAGTTTATTTTATGGATTGAAATGTTTATTCTCATGTTAAATTCAACAGTTGCAAATTCAATTTTCAGCAGTTGAACATTCAAATTTAAAAAATTGAATTTTCAGTTTTCTTCAATTTTAAACAAGTGAATTTTCAACCGTAGAAAATTCAATTGTTGCAAATTAAAGAAAACTGAAAATAAAATTTTATAAATAAACATTTCAATCCATAAAAAAAAATATTTAAAAAATGTACACCTGAAATAGGACTAAGGACTAAAGTCACTAAAGTACCAAGAGTTAAAAATACGTCACGTTTCACCAGAAAATTTTTATGAAAGAAGTACCGCAAAAGACCTGCTTACTTTTTTTTCAGCAGAACTTTTTTAGGATAAAAATTCCAGAAAAGTCCCACTTAATTTGTGCAAGCCGTAACTGCTGAAATACGACTAAAGTACTAAAAGTGTACATTTTTGAGACGTAAATCTCATCAGAACTTGCAAAAATTTAGAAAAAAATGAAATGGAACTTATCTAGTACTTGTAAAAGTTTAAAAAGAATTAACTGGGACTTTTCCGGTAACTTTTTCCTAAAAGACTTGCTAAAAAAATAAGTGAGACTTTTCCGGTACTTTCATCCTAAAAAACTCTTAGCGAAAGAGGACATATATTGAACCACTTTTGTTACTTCAGTCCTATTTCAGCAGTACTTTTTTGGAACATAAATTCAATCAACACTTTTAAAAATTTCAAAAAAAAAATGGAGCTGATCTAGTACCTTTGTCCGAAAAATTACTTAGGACTTGTAAACATTTAAAAAGAATTAAGTTAGACTTTTCCGGCTTTTTGTCCCAAAAAATTCCTACTCAAAGGAATAAAAAATTGAACTTTTCCGGTACTTTAGTCCTAAAAAAAGTTGTTGGTACTTTAGTTCTATTCAGTAGTACTATTTTGACATAAGTATCAAGAGCATTTGTCAAAATTTCGATAAAAATAAAATGAAAATTTTTTAGTACTTTTATCCCAAAAATTACTTACGACTTATAAAATTTTCAACAACAAAATTAAGCGGGAATTTTAAAAATAGAATTATCCGAGATCCCAAAGGGATCTCAATGAGACTTCTTTTTTACTCGGGTGTAAAGTTGTATCAACTTTGCTCTCTCATTAAACAATTATGACTGCCGAGGGGACAGACGGAAGCAATAGAGTTTGAATAACCCTTTCCAATTGGAAGCATTTGAAATTGAGCAGTTTATGGCTGTGAGCATCGAACTTCATACTTTTTAACTAGAAATTAAATTTACATAATAATTAAGAGTTTTTTATGTGTAAAAACCTTAGACCGCGATATGGAGGGTAAATACCTTGGGTAGCATACAAGTGAAAACCATCTATTTATAGGCATAAGTATGGTACGAGTAGAGAATTATGGTCGTAGAACCTAATGATTTTTAATTTTGCAATCTTAAAATCTATTCAATTTGTTGATGTGTAAACTTCTTAGGGAGTGATATGGAGGGTAAAGCCTGCATCAGGCGTTAAACACCTTGGGTCATATAAAACTAAAAAAAACCTCTATTTATAGACATAAGTATAGTACGAGTAGGGAGAGACAAGAGTGTAACTACAGCTTGTTGTGTAAACAACCTAGACCGCGATAGGAGGGTAAATATTACTCCAGAACGTTTAATCTCGGGCAACACAAAATTATAGTTTAATCCTTAAGTTAACGTTTATCAAAGATGTTTACACATTAATATATCTTGAGACGTAATTTAGGACGCACGTACTGATTTTTAGTTACATTTTTTTAGAAATAACCTACAGAGAACTTTGTTAAATGCTATTTTGACTTACAGTATTTCATATCAACAGGTTTGATGTGTAAAAATTCTAAGTAAGTCCGATTGCTCACCTGAAACAGAAAATAAGGATTTATTAGTTTTATTTCTTACCTTGAGATGCTTCTAAATCAAAATGGTTAAAACTTGGATGTTAAATGTAAAATATTAAAGCTTTGCTTCCAGTTTGAAAGTGTAGAAACATGGGTGTTATAACTAAAATCCCGAATTCATATAATTGGCATATTAAAAAGTGTAAAAGTGAGACGCCTCTATTTATAGACATGAGTATGGTACGAATAGAGAATTATGGTATCTGAATCTAATGGTATTGAATTGTGCAATCTTAAAATGTGTTCAATTTTTATTTTATTTTTAAGCATCTTACAGACCGCGATATGGAGGGTAAAGCATGTATCAGAACTTTAAATGCCTTGGATTACATACACTGAAAAAAATAGTTGGTTGGGACAACTAATAAAGTAGTAGGGCCAACTACTTTATTTTGTAATATATGCCGCTGCTATTTAACTGGTTGGGGCTACTACTTTTATTCGCAAGATTCAATTAGTAAGTCTTACTATTAAATTAGTTAGTCTTACAAATAAACTAGTTGATCGCACTACCTAAAGTAGTAATCCTCAGTATTGCAATTATTAAGTTTCACTATTTAAATCAGAAGTCATTACTATATTCCAACGAGAAAGTTTTACTATTAAAATTACTGATTCGTAGACTACCGCGAAGGTAGTACTTCTCAATATTGAAATTATAGTAGATTTTACTATAACATCTCATCAGCGGACACAGGAGGTCCTAATAAGACGTCGTGTCAAAATAGACCCACATGCCCATTGGGATGTTAGTGAAAAACTACTATTATTATTATACCATTAAGCCATTTCCCTTTCGGGGTAGGCGTGACTTGCTCGGTTGGAAAATAGTATTGGGTATATGGGTGTGTTGGTATAGAGTATATAGGTGTAGGTTAGATAGGTATATAGGTGCAAAGTAGATAGGTGTATAGGTGTTAGGTATAGATATTTTAGATTGATCTGGAATTCTCGTAACTTTAATATTTAAAAGTACAGACTTGCAGTAGAAAGAAACAGTAATTTTGAGAGTAACAAAATAATTATAAAACTAGAAAGTAATGAAGTGTCGATTTGTATATTAAATAATAAATATTTAGCATGTGCATGAAGTTCCGAACGTTCAAATGAACTAAACTGTTTACTGATGGCTTTTTATACTAGAAACTGTGCTAAAATATTCATTCATTTATATTACAAAACATAGATTACAAAAAAAACTGAAATTGGATTATTTTAAATTTTAGTTGGAACAATATTTGTAGATAAAATAGAATTGGGAAAAATATTTCGTTTATTTGGACGTTCAGAACTTCAGGTACATCAAAAAGAAAGAGTGCACTGAAAAAAATCGTTTGTTGGAACGAGCTTTTTATTAGTACCAGTTTTGTGCGGCAACAAGTCGCCGTTAGTACTCCTAAGTAGTTCATATTAGTAACGATAGTAACTGTAAGCCTAACAAATAAAAGTAGTAGTAGTTTTGTTCTTTGGCGACATTCGTAAACCTAACAATCAAATTTTCAACAATCCATTTTCGTCTATTAAAAAATTTAGATCGATACGATAGCCTTCATGGTCTTCACTACTGAACAATTCACAAAAAGGTTAAGATGAAAATGGCGACGATCGAGAACATATCGCGATATTTAAGTGCAAATGTTGGCAGCACAGTTCAGGTTTCAGTTCTGCCAATGTCGCCAAGGAGGAAAACTTGTAACTTTTACTACTTTTATTTCATGGCAAATAAATTTGTGGTAAATGTGACTACTTTATTTGTTGTGACTAGAACGCAACGTAGGATTACTAACGGCGACTTGTTGCCGCACTAAGCTGGTTAGTTACTTTTACCATCGAAGTAGTTGTCGCAGCTAATACCATCTCTACACATAAAGAGCTTCTTGTCACAACTAACCATTTTTTAGGGTGAAAGTGAATCGCGTCTATTTAAGTATGCAGCTTTCATGCAATCTTAAAATGTTTTCAATTTTTTTGATGTGTAAACATCTTAGACCACGATATGGAGGGTAAAGCTTTTGTCATTGCATTAAATATCTTCGATAAAATAAAAATTAAATGCGTTTATGTATAGACATAACGGGCCTCACAGTCCCTATGTGGTAAAAAATATGGTTAACGCTCATAGAGTACTTATTCCTCGCTTAAAGAGTACCATTTTTTATAAAAATGGGGCATGATAAAGAATTTATTGAAGGCAGTAGATTTTTAATAGGTGGTACCGTCGACCGGGGTAATTATATTAACGCTTAAGCTCTATAACTTTATGACTTCTTTTTCTTTTTGTAACAAAACTTTCTGAAGTTTTATAAACATAATTATTACATAATTATTAGTCCATAATAATAAGTATTAATAATTAGTTTCATAACAAATAGTCCATAATTATTCCGGTTTATAATTATTTTGCACGTGATTTTTGCATTTACTTCAAAACCTACACTACCTTTTTACCAGGAATTTAATTTTCGAAGTCTTAATTTAAAATTGCATCCTAAAATTATTTAATTCTTAAAGTTTTCAATTCAAGATTGTTTATTTTCAAAATGTTAAGTTTTGGTCGGATCAAGTTTCGAAGTTCGAATTGCCAAAACATTATGACTCAATTTGAAGTGAAACCATTTTGAACAAGTTAAATTTCAAATCGTCTTTTTATATATAAATTTAAAGCTGTTGAAGCATTAAGGCTTCAAATTTGAAATTGCACAATCTGAAACGGTTTAAATTGAAATCCAAGGAATTGTATATAGTCACATTTCTTAAATTCGAAATTATAAATTGAATCTGAAATTATTCAATTCTGAATGCGTCCATTTCGAGGTCCATTTTCAAATTTAGGGTGTCATCTGAACAAAGGCTACTGTGGGGAACAAGTGTTGAAAATAGGGTACTTTAGGGACCGCAGCTGAATAATAATGGATATAGGGACCGGTCTGCGAGTACTGACATAAGTATGGTACGTTGAATGGAAACTGTCAATAATTACAAACTACATGTATAATCATTATTTTAATTTATATCTCATTAAAATTGAAATACTGAGATTTAGATCCTTTCAATTTTAAAAATATGTAAACTTCGCTAAATTCAAATTTGGATCTTAATAGAAACGTCGTAAAATAATTGTTGGTGGATTTGGCTTTAGGGTCCAAAATAACTAAATTCAATTAGTTAATAAGAATTGAACCAAACGTTTCTGCACATAATGCTGGCCCTCGTCGCAGTGGATTTATTGTTTCTTTAAACAATTACATAATTTATTGTCAGACATTTCTTGTCAGAAACGTAGTTTACAAATTGGATACTTTTTGTATGGTTATTTGGATTTTCTTAATTGAGAAACTTAAAATTCCCCATCATTCATAAAATCTTAGAACTTTACTTGGTAAATTAATAAAATGACATTCAGTATTAAATTTATCTGATTTATTCGTTGTTTTATGTAAAATTTTAGTTTAAGTTAACCTTTATCGAAAATTTTTACACATAAATCTGTCTGGGATCGTAGTTTAGGAGGGGCGATCCACGACTTATCCTCCTACCTGTTTCAGAACGAAATCGTACGTACAATCCGACCCTTGTGCACCCCCGTGGTGGTGGCAGGTAGTCGCCCACCATCAGCAAACTGTTAACCCTCTTAATCCGGGAGCCACATAGGAGAGGTGGCATGACCTAAAAGGTCCCCAGAATTTTTTTAATGTATATTGTGCAGAATGGTCTCCTGAATCCGACGGTATGAGGTGCTTTCGCGAACAGAAGGTCGTTTTCTAGATATTGTTAATTAAACATTTTTTCATCAATTATGCTGTATCTCCTGAAATTGTCGACATTTTAAGAAAATTGTTTTTGAAACTATTAGGTCTTATTGAAATCAACCATTTTTGTCCTGTTCAATTTTTTGTCTGCTTCATAGTTTTTGCAAAAAGCGCAAAAAAAGTATATTATAATAATCGATTTGTATGCATTGTTTATGGATATTTTGCAGATTTGTCTTCAGAATTAGTTGGATTGTACTAAGACGCATGACATTTCTTTTGCACATTTTTGCACCTGACCCATAGTTTATATAAAAAAAATCACAAACAAGTTTTGCAACAAGGTTTCTTTGAACCCGATTGTAGCCGACATTTATTAAAATGTTCATATTTTGTTTTTCATTCTGTTAAAGAAACCATAGAGGGGAAAAATGTGTCCAAGACTTTTTTCGTATCTCGAATAGTTTATTTAAAAAATAAAAAATTAAATAAGAGAAAAGAAATCGTTAAAGATCAACAGGGATTGTAAATATTAACCGATTTTTTCAATCTTTTTTTTTAAATTTCTCCTAAAAATATAACGAAGGTAATGCAGCATACTAAAATTCGATTAATAAATATTTGACAAAATTTCGATTTTTTTCAACCGACTCCAATCTTGTAACAATGGAAAGATAGACCTTTTGCTTCCTTTGTGCGAACCCACATGGTTAGAAAATTAGTGCCGGTCGAGCGGGCGGTTTTTTGCCTGGCGCGGCCTTCCCATTGTTTCAGATTAGAGCCAGAGGAGAAAAATCAAAATTTTGTACAATATTAATTGATCCATTTTTAATAAGTTTCTTTTCTCTTAAATTTATTTTTTAAATAAACTATTCCAGATACGAAAAAAAGTCTCAGACAAATGTTTTCCCTCTATGGTTCCTTTTCCAGAATGAGAAAACAAAATGTGAAAATTTTAATAAATGTCGGCTACAATCGAGTTCAAACAAAACCTTGTTGCAAAACTTGTTTGTGGTTTTTTTATATAAACTATGGGTCAGATGCAAAAATGAGCCAAAGAAATTTCATGCGTCTTAGTACAATCTAACTAATTCTGAAAACAAACCTGCAAAAGATCAATAAACAGTGCATAAAAATCGATTATTATAATATGCTTTATTTTGCGTTTTTTGCAAAAACTATGGGCAGAAAAAAAATTGCACAGGTCAAAAATAATTGATTTCAATAACACCTTATAGTTTCAAGAACAATTTTCTTAAAATGTCGATAATTTCAGGAGATACAGCATGATTTATGAAAAAATGTTTAATTAACAATATCTAGAAAAAGACCGTTAGTTCGGGAAAGCACCTCATATCGCCGGATTCAGAAGACGATTCTGCACAATATCCATTACAAAAATTCCGGGGACCTATTTCCGCGGACCAAACGGTTCCTGGCTTCCGGACTATCTAGAATTTTCCTTGCTCCGGAAAACCTATATCCATGAAGTAATTCATTCCATGAATTAATAATAATCTTGTTTTGAAGGGACCACCTTGTTTACGAGCAATGAAAATATCTTTGAACTCGAAGATCCGAAATCTACACAGAAACTCGCAGTCGTTTGAAACACTTGTAGCATGCAGGCAAGTCCATTTGATAGTGGAAGTCTTAAAATTGTACCAAGTTTTTTCACATAAAAAAATTAAAATTGTACAAAATGTCAGGTTTTCCTGGGCAAAGAAAAGACTAGAGGGGTGACAGTGCGCTGGTGGTGGGCGACAGCCCGTTGAAATCAAGGGGAGTCCAAAAGGGCCAGATCGTGTGTACAATCTCGTCCTGAAGCAGGTGTGAGCACGAGCCGTGGACTGCCCTTTAGATACTGATTTTTTTTTCTCTGCAGAACTCACACTCTAATAATAGTAAAAACCTAAACGTGCTAAACCTGAAGTATAATCCTACCATAAATTTGCTGATAACCCCGAAATTACAAAAACCTCTGAAGTAAAATGTTGAGGCTCCTCCCTCTTTTACAATCCGGCCCATTTGTCGATTGCCGACATGAACACGTGTTTGGCACATGGAGAAAAGGTGTCCAGAACCGGAAAAAAGGGTCACAGCACATAAAGAGAGGAAAGAACAAAAAGAGAAGGTAAGGACGCAGAGAGAAAGTGAGAAACATGAATAAAAAAAGATGTCTGAAGGGTAAACTGGGAAAGAAAGAGGAAGAAGAGGATGGTTCCCTTTTGGCCTGTTACACGTGTACACGCGTGTTATTGTAAACGCGATAGCCGCATGCACGCGTTTCGAACAATGGTGACAAGGCTCCCCCACATATATGTAGAATAATGTAGATGTATTTGTATTATGTACTATATATGAGTTTTATCTATTGTGCACAGTTACGGGACTCTACCAACTCATTATGCTCACCATTGATGAAGAAGGTGTGAGAAACTAGACGGCGGCCCTCTTACTTTGCTCAGCCTTAGTCTACAACTCTACATTGTCTACAATGAACCCTACTTGTAAGTACTCGAGTACTTGACTTGAATCCAGGCGCACCCTCACGAGCCGTTTTTACTTTTTCTTAAGAAAAAGCCTTTCATGAAAAGAAAGTATATAAGTCTGAAGTGGTGGAATTTTACTAAATGATAGTGAAATTTTACTAATTCATTCAGAAAAAAGTGAGTTATCATCAATTGATTGAAAAAAGTCAATTGTAAAGAAAAATTTTCACTTAAAAAAAATATTGCAAGGGATTGGGGAATGCATCGCTAATAATCAAAATATTTTAACTATGATACTTCCAAATTTATTTGAAAATGTTTAAAGTTAGATGCAGAGTAGCCGCAGAAACATTTGTAACATTTTAAACATATAATCTTTTATAAACGGAATAAAAAAATTTCAAATTAAAATGTATTATAATACATTTACCTTATAATAATTTCCTGACTTTTGCAAGATTTTTTTCAAAATCCCTTAATTTCCCTGACCATTACCCGGACTTTTCCCTGATTTCCAGGTTTTCCCTATCACAGAAAAAACAGAAGATAAACTTTACATCGATTTCCGACGAAATATTCATCGCAACAAAAATTAACTTCAGAGGATAAACTTTGCACAAATATCGGTTAAACATTCTTTTGTTTTTCCATGAGAAACACATGTATTTTGAAAGACGCGAAGTTGGCTGAACAAAACTTTATCGCTCTGAAAAATTTCCTGCAACAAATTTTATTCTTAGTTTTTTCTGTGATCCTGCGTCCACCCTGCCCTAGTTCGATGATTTCAATTGGAAATATATTAAAATAATTTTAGTCGGACGTTTTCGCAACATTCCAACAACTTTAAAATGGTAAGTCTCGCGCAAAATTTTTTTTCTTATATTCGTTTTGTTGTAAACATTGCAAACTTCAGCGAGGTATTTAACGATTCTTTGAATAACATTTTTTTTAGAAAATTGGAAAAATGTGTACATTGAATTGGTTCTAATTGGGAAAATTGAAAACTTATTTCAATTGCTTCGATTCTAGATTTCTATAAGAATGTGACTAACTGGACTTTTGATCTCTAAATTCTTATCAGGTGTGCTGAGTTGTGAATGTGGGATTGCAAAAGAGCCTTGAATAATTGAAACAGTGGGCGCAGCACATTTTTCAGGAGCGACTCCCGGGATTCCTTTCCGCTATTAAGTAGATCGCAGGATAGGTTTCTCCATTTATTGGACACGCGCTTTGCCAGCTGGATAAGATCGATGAACGGCTCTGTGGTTCCTGCATGTGTTTGAGGACTCGCATGCCTTATAATCAGCGCCCGGAGACTCACTCAAGGATAATTTATGACCGAGTTTTGTTGATGTTATGTTGTCGACTGACGTAGTGAAATAGTTTTTTGTCGATGGAATGGAGGTTTTTTGGTCTACTACTAATCTAAACCAAAATGGTTATCATCTTTAGCTGTAAAAAAATTCCTCTCTAGCTCCGCTCGGATTCGAACCCAGGTCTATCGATTGCCGGTCTGCTGCTCTAATCAGTCTAATCCACCAAGCTACGGAGTGGAACGAGATTCATTAGAATTAAAACATAACACCGAAACTTAATTTCTGAATAAGATTGAAAATATAAATTCTTACAAGACGTGTAACGACTTAGGCTGTGAAAAAAATTATGAATCTTGTCCATTTATCTTCGTGAAAAATCATCATGAAGCAATTACACTAATTACAGAGTGGCCAAACAACCTCATTTTCCGAATTTCATGACTTTTCCCTGACAAATTTTACATTTTCCCTGACCATTAATATTCAAAGACCGCCATTTTAAGCATGCAACATTTTTAACATAGAATCTTTTATAAAAATAATAGAACAATAACATTTCAAATTTATTTACTTATCTCAACGAACAAAGATGAATTTTCAATATAAAAAGAACGAATTTTCAACAGAACAGTTGAATTTTCGACTAAGAAATATGACTTTTTAACAAAATAGTTGAATTTTTAAACAAATGGTCGAATTTACATTTAAAAAAAAATTAATTTTCAATTCATAAGGACAAATTTTCTGCCCAAATAGACGAATTTTCAACAAAACAGTTGAATTTTTGACCAAAAAATATGAATTTTTAATTTAATAACATTTCCAAGAAAATACATGAATTATCAACAGAAAAAGATAAATTTTCAAGCAACAATGTAATAGTTGACATTGCAACCAAAAAAGATGAATTTTCCACTAAAAAAAAAAGAATTTTCAACCCAATAGTTGAATTTTAAACTAAAAACGATCAGTTTTCAAACCAAAGTAGAAAAGTTAAATTTCCATAAAAAAGATATATATTTTCAACAACAACAAAAACGAATTTTCAACCAAATAGTCAAATTTTCATCCAAAGAGTTGAACTTTCAAAATAAAGTTAATTTTCAACCAAACTGTTGCATGCGTAACCAAAACAGTTAAAATTTCAAAAAAAGATTAGTTTTCTACCAAAAAAGACGAACTTTCAATTAAAATAAATTGGCAAGATAATTGTTCCATTTTCAGTTCATTAATTTTCAATAAAAAAAAAAGAAACGAATTTTCAGCCAAAAAACTGACTTTTCGACTGAAATGATGAATGTAAAAAAAAAAGAATTTTTAACAAAGTGGTTCAACTTTCAACCAAGTAGTTCAATTTTCAAACAAAAAAAGAAAATTTTGCAAGAAAACAGTTGAATCCTCAACCAAAGAAGAAGATTAATATTCAACCAAACAGTTACACTCCCCCCCCCCCCCCAAATATCAAATTTCTACTAAAAAAGATAATATTTTAAAGAAAACAGACGAATTAAAAAAAAAATTGAATTTTCAACCCAGAAAGATTTCAGTTGAATTTTCAAACAAATAATACATTATTGAACTAAAAATATAATCAGCTGGAGGAAGCAACTGCAAAAAAAGTAGAAATACAATACTTAAAGACCAGAACTTTAATCTTGTAACACTTTTAACATAGAATCTTTTATAAACGGAATAAAACAATTTGAAATTAAATCAAAAAAATTTCAGTTTATTATCCTGGACTGGAATAAATTAAAATTTTTAAGTAACTCTTACAGAAATTCTCTAACTTTTGCAAGATTTTTTTCAAAACCTCTGATTTTCCCCTGATTTTCCGGTTTTCCCTGACCTACGGTCATCCTGAATTACAAATATTATAAATTAATATGAAAGGCAAGAGTATTAAAACGCAAATTAACTTTCTCTACTTCATTAAAACAAAACTTTCTTCAATATCAAATGCGAATTGTCAAAATAGTAATCAAGGCTGATTTTTACTATTTTAATTAACTTTATTAATTATAAATTATTTCACTAATCGAGAACGGAATGAAATAAGAATTCATGGCGCAAAATCTATATTCTCTTTCCTCTATTTCTAGTCTTTAATATTAGGTCGGCAGACGGCCAACAATTTCCATTACAGACTTCTATTAAATGTCCGATTCAATCCTGTCTAGTAATTTCATAATTAAATAAGCCATAATCCGAAGGCAGTTTAAATCGATTTCCGTGGGAACTATGCTATTCAGATATCAAATTGTACTTCGTCATCGATTAGAGACTGGGTTACTGAATAAAATAGGAATCAGGGGATGTCTAAGCTTTCAATAGAAGAGCTTTCCGCAGGTACTGATTACTTGGACATAAAAAGCTGTTTCCGATATCGGTGTTTGCCTTTCTGTCCCCTCAGACCTCACGACACAGTGATTGGTTCAATGTCAATCCTCGATCTTCTGACGATTAGATTTCAATTGAAAAAACCTCGGTTTGAGTACTGTTAAACTTTAACCGTCAAATCCTACAATAAAAAGGTTTTTTATTCAATTCAAAGTTTTCAAATTAGAAGTAAAGGTTATTCACGTATTTTTACCTTCACAATTAGTAACAATTTTTATAAAGGAAGGTGTCGATTTAAGTAATGCAACATTGAAATGACCCTAACAAAACAATATAACACGTAAGTCGGAAGTATGGAAACTTTAATTGGAAACCAAAGAGATGAATTTTAAACCAAATAGTTGAATTTTTAACTAAAAAAGATCAATTTTTAAATTAATATTTCAACCACAAAAGAGAAATTTTCAACCAAATAGTTAAATTTTTAATCAATAAGATTATTTTTCAACCAAAGAAGACAAATTATCAATCAAATAGTTGAATTTTTTACCAGGAAGGTTAATTTTCAACCAGACGACAAATTTTCAACAAAATATATGAATTTTCAAACATGCATTTCAATTTTCAGTTAGAAAAATTATTTATTAACATAATAATTCTACTTTCAACCAAAGAGATGAACCGTAAACCAAATAGTTGAATTTTCAACTAAAAAACACCAACTTATCAACCAAAAATGTAATAGTTGATATTTCAACCACAAAAGATAAATTTTCAACCAAATAGTTAAATTTTTAATCAAGAAGATTAATTTTCAACCAAAGAAGAAAATTTTTTAATAAAATATATAGATACATTTTCAACCAAATACTTGAATGTTCAACTAAAAAAGATAATCTTTTAACCAAAAATGGAATAGTTAAATTTTCAGTAAAAACAATTAATTTTCAAAGAAAAGAAAACGAATGTTCTAGAAAACAGTTACATTTTCACCCAAAGAGATACATTTTCAAATAAAATGATGATTCTTGAACCAAAAAAGATGAATTCTCAACGAAAAATGTAAGGGATGATATTCCAACAAAAAGATATTAATTTTTAATGAAAAACGGTTGAATTCAACCAAGAAAGGTAAATTTTCAACGAAATAGTTAAATTTTTAATCAAGAAGATTAATTTTCAACCAAAGAAGACAAATTATCAATCAATTAGTTGAATTTTTTACCAAGAAGGTTAATTTTCAACCAGACGACAAATTTTCAACAAAACATATGAATTTTCAACCATGCATTTAAATTTTCAGTTAGAAAAATGATTTATTAACATAATAATTCTACTTTCAACCAAAGAGATGAACTTTAAACCAAATAGTTTAATTTTCAACTAAAAAAGACAAAACTTTTCAACCAAAAATGTAATAGTTGATATTTCAACCAAAAAAGATAAATTTACAAACAAATAGTTAAATTTTTAATCAAGAAGATTAATTTTTAACCAAAGAAGAAAACATTTTAATAAAATATATAGATACATTTTCAACTAAAAAAGATCATCTTTTAACCAAAAATGGAACAGTTAAATTTTCAGTAAAACAATTTTCAACGAAAAGAAAACGAATGTTCTAGAAAGTAGTTACACTTTTACCCAAAGAGATGCATTTTCAAATAAAATGATGATTCTTGAACCAAAAAAGATGAATTCTCAACGAAAAATGTAATGGATGATATTCCAACAAAAAGATTTTAATTTTTAATCAAAAACGGTTGAACTCAACCAAGAAAGATAAATTTTCAACCAAATAGTTAAATTATTAACCAAGAAGATTAATTGTCAACCAAAGAAGACAAATTATCAATCAAATAGTTGAATTTTTTACCAAGAAGGTTAATTTTCAACCAGACGACAAATTTTCAACAAAATATATGAATTTTCAACCATGCATTTAAATTTTCAGTTAGAAAAATGATTTATTAACACAATAATTCTACTTTCAACCAAAGATATGAACTTTAAACCAAATAGTTGAATTTTAAACTAAAAAATACCAACTTTTCAACCAAAAATGTAATAGTTGATATTTCAACCACAAAAGATAAATTTTTAATCAAGAAGATTAATTTTCAACCAAAGAAGAAAACATTTTAATAAAATATATAGATACATTTTCAACCAAATACTTGAATTTTCAACTAAAAAAGATCATCTTTTAACCAAAAATGGAACAGTTACATTTTCAGTAAAAATAATTTTCGACGAAAAGAAAACGAATGTTCTAGAAAGTAGTTACATTTTCACCCAAAGAGATGCATTTTCAAATAAAATGAATGTGCTTGAAGTTCTGAACGTTCAAATGAACGAAATTTTTTTCTGATGACTTTGTAAACCTGAAAAAGTGCTAAAATGTTTGTTCGCTTATATTGAAATAATCTATTATTGAAACAGAATTATAATGCATATTTTAAATTGCAATTGCAGAAATATTTATGATTAAAATAAAAATAGGTAAAAATATTTCGTTCATTTGAACGTTCGGAACTTCAGGTACATATAAAATGATGATTCTTGAACCAAAAAAGATGAATTCTCAACGAAAAATGTAATGGATGATATTCCAACAAAAAGATTTTAATTTTTAATCAAAAACGGTTGAACTCAACCAAGAAAGATAAATTTTCAACCAAATAATTAAATTTTTAATCATAAAAGATTAATTTTCAACCAAAGAGGAAAATTTGTTAATAAAATATATAGATACATTTTCAACCAAATACTTGAATGTTCAACTAAAAAAGATAATCTTTTAACCAAAAATGGAATAGTTACATTTTCAGTAAAAACAATTAATTTTCGAAGAAAAGAAAACGAATGTTCTAGAAAACAGTTACATTTTCACCCAAAGAGATCCCGTGTGGAAATGCAAATGGGGGGCTGGTCGGGTACCCGACCAGTTGGCCCCACTTTAAGTCGGGGGCTAGTCGGGACAACTGGTCGGGTACCCGACCAGTTCGTCACGGTGACTTAGTCGGGGGCTGGTCGGATGACCCGACTTATCCCAGTCGGGGTCTAGTCGGGTACTACCCACGTGAGAACACACCACTGGCGCAGTACCACTATTGCTATCCTCTAAAGATATAACAAAAAAGGTATTTAAAAAATAAATAATAATTGACTGCGAGTATTCTGTCTATGAATGTTAATTGGCCTGCTTAGAATGAATACATATATTACATTTTTAAACATTATATTACAAATAAAATTTCTAACGATACGGGGTTTCGAACCTACATCTACACCTGAATCTGTCGCCTAGCAGTCGGTAGTCGTAACCATTGCGCTAAACCTACGAGTTGAAACTTGATGAAAAAGCCATCTTCATAAGGTACAGCTCAAAAAAGTAATAACAACAATTTTTTAAATCTTTTTTCTAATTAATTTTTTTATTATTATACGACATCATAATATAGACGTAAAATAAATAATCTGTTAACAGGAATATGAATAAAATAATTTTTAAATAAATAATTTAAATCGATTACAATTTTTCTTCGTGTAATATTTTGTTTTTTCGCGTTTTAGACTATTTTAAAACTTTTGATATAAAGACATAAAATGTCATTTTTAATGAGCATTTAAAATTTGTATCCACGGAACTTAGAAATTTTATCGCGTATTGCGACAATTTTTTTAATACACAAATTTTTTTTAACTTTCCTATAATGTTTTGCTTTTTAGGCGTTTTAGACTATTTTACGACGACTAAGAATTAAATCAAATGTAATTTTTTCTGAAGATTTACAATTTATCTTAAAGATGGAACTTAGATTTTTTTTCCTTAAAAAAAAAAACAGAAAAAAAATTGTTTTCGCGATATTTGTATTTATAGTTTTTCGAAATTTTAGAACACAGGAACAGTCTTAAACTCTCGTTGAATTGATATTAAAAATGTTACATTAAAAGAAGAATAGCCCGATCAGAGCCCGACTAGAACCCGCCTAGGAATTTTGACATAAAAATAGCCTACACAGAGGATTAAGATTTTTTGAAATAGCTCGACTAGTCCCCGACCAGCCCCCGACTAGAAATGTACACCAAAAAGAACCCCACTAGCCCCCGACTAGTGCCCGACTTTTAATAGGGCCAAGTGGGGCTATTTCTACACGGGATGCATTTTCAAATAAAATGATGATTCTTGAACCAAAAAAGATGAATTCTCAAGGAAAAATGTAAGGGATGATATTCCAACAAAAATATTTTAATTTTTAATCGAAAACGGTTGAATTCAACCAAGACGAATTTTCAAGTAAATAGATGAATACTCAACTATTAATAAATATTTTACTAATTATTAGTAAATATTTTACGTATCAACGCTTCATCAATTATGAAAATACTACATTAAATGCATTCTAATTGAAAGGATTCAATTCAAGAAAACAAGTGAATAAACAATTTATCATTAATATTATGTTCATAAATGAAATATTTATCCTCGCTGAACCATCTGGATTTAAGGTTTTGTAATTTAAATTTGAAAGCGATAACTCAAATTTAAAAATATGAAAAATGCACATCTGTCATTGGATTTAGGAATATCTGGTGGTATTCTTTTGTGGAAGATCGCGTGAATCTGAATGCCCAGCTGTCAGTTTCTTTTTATGAAGCTGCAGTTGCGAGGGACATTACCGCAGTTACTCTTTTCTCGGTTCGCGCCTGCGCTTGACCTTGGCACTTAAAAACGTATCTAACCACGCGCATTGGCGTGGGCACTTGGGCAGTGATCTTGGAGGAGTAATTCTGATCAGAAAAGACAGCTGATAAGCGCAACCTTGCTCGACAACCTTGATTAAAGTCTCTTCCAGATTTTGCCACTTTATGTCTCATAAATATCCTCCTTATTTATCATTCTTCTTTATTTAACCATTATTCTATCCTCTTTATAAATTTAACACCAAAATAATTGTGTCAGTCTAGGACTCTAGGTACTCTAGGTCTAGAGAGAGAATACTTACCAGAGTTTTTAATTGGAACGGGAATTAAAATTCAAATAGGTGGCAAATAACCGGTTTTCCCAGGTAATAATTATTATCATAAGTGAGCACGATTGTGTCTCTTTAGTCGCGTTATCATAACGCAATGTGAAATCCCGTACGAGATAACCGCTCGATAACGAGGCGTCTGATTACACGACGCACCGTGTTGAATTGACGATTAAATTTTGGGTCATCACGCTCTTATTTAGGGTGTAAAAGTTACGAAGAAATATGCAAAATTGTCAGTATTTTGCAACTTGTTGGATCATTTTAACGCTTTTAAATATAAGAACATAATTGTGGGTCTGGATCAAGTAACCGGTTATCGATTCCACTCATTGTCAGAGGCCTCTTATGTGCAGAATAATTTTGTAACCGGTTATTTAATGCGAAGCCTGTATTTCAAAAATAAATAAACCACTTTTAAAATAACTTGTTAAGATAATAACCACCCTGTTAAACAATTAACCCCAAATCTAGAGTACATGAAACTTTGCACACGAGCGGTAATTTTTCGGCTTCTAACTGTTGTTTCCTTCTCGCTTAGTGTTTTAGTGGAATGAAGTTCCTAAGTGGTACGAGCGCAAACAATACGGTGTGCCTGCGGGCTCTGCTAGCATGGCGTACTTCGAAGGAGGTTGTTAAGGGCGAAAAACAAAAAAGAAAAATGAGAAGGATGCGACGAGGTCGACGAGCTTCCCAAAGCAGCTTTGTTTATAATTTATCCCATTGTCGCGCTTCTTCATGTGCTTGAAGTTCTGAGCGTCAAATGAACGAAATTTTTTACTGATGACCTTGTAAACCAGAAAAAAGTGCTAAAATTTTTGTTCATTTATATTGGAAATAATTTATTATTGAAACAGAATTATAAAGCATATTTTAAATTGCAGTTGGAAAAATATTTATGGATAGAATAGAAATGAGGAAAAATATTTCGTTCATTTGAACGTTCGGAACTTCAGGTACATCGCTTCTTCAGTGACAAAGTATAAGTAATTAGCATTTGAAAGGTAGCATGCCGTAAGGGCCTTAACCCACATTTTCACAATTTTACAAGAAAGACAAAAAACTTCCTCAAAAATCGAATTTTTAATTTAAACAAAAAAATTAGAAAGTACTTTCTGAGATAAATCAGGGCTGAAATAAACCCTGAAAAGTTTGATTACAAAATGCTATTAGTTTTCGAGAAAATTTTTGGAGAAAGTTTTTTTTTTCGCTCGAGGAGCACGTTTATTCAAATTCGAACGGTAATAAAAAAATCAATTTTCAATTTAAAAAAAAGTAAGCCGAAGCGCAAATTCAAGTTAGGAACTTACGAAAGAAATGAAAATATGAGATTATAAGAAAATCGTTACTTCAGGATGTATATTAGACCATTTTTTTAGCCAATGATTTCATTTTCGAACATTTGTTCGAAGTCAAAAGTAACTAAATCGAAGTTAATTTTGACTGATTCAAATAACTACTGATACGGATTAGAGTGATTAGAGTGATTAGACGACTGAAAAAGCAGTCAAAAGTGACTTTTCAAATCAGTCATTTTAAACAGGCTGCGTCTTGTCGTTCCGAAAAATTGGGAGAGTTGGAAAAGGGGATGGACTGGAATAGAAAAATTTTGAACTAAACAAAAATTTCTACAAAAAAACGAATTTTCTAAAAGTAGTTTAATTTTCTACCAACCCGATGAATTTTCAACCAAAAATGGAATAGATAAATTTTCAATTAACAGAATTAATTATCAAACAAAAAAGAACTAATTTTCAATAAAATGGCTTAATTTCCAACAAAAATAATTAATCTTCAACCAAAAAAATTAAGTTTGAACAAAGTAGTTCAACTTTCAGATTAGTAATAAAATTTTCAAATAAAAATAAGATGAGTTCTCAACAAGTTATGTAATAGTTGATATTTCAACCAAAAGAGATTTAAATTTTAAATAAAAAACATGATATTTCGACCAAAAAAGATTTTAAATCGATAACAGTTTAATTTAATTGAAAATATGAATTTTCAACCAGAAATGGAATAGATGAATTTTTAATTAACCAAATTAATTATCAAACAAAATAAAAAACTAATTTTCAATAAATTAGCTTAATTTTCACAAAAATAATGAATCTTTAAACGAAAAAATGATGTTTCAACAAAGTAGTTCAACTTTCAGACAAGCTTAAAAAATTTCAAAAAAAGAAAGGAATTCTCAACAATTTATTGATATTTCAACCAAAAAATATTTCAATTATAAATAAAAAACTGACGATATTTCAACCAAAAAATATTTGTAATCGATAACAGTATAATTTAACTGAAAATATGAATTTTCAACCAAAAAATGAATGTTTAACAAAGTAGTTCAACTTTAAACCCAGTAATAAGATTTTCAATAAAAAAAGTAAATTCCTTACAAAAATTGTAATAGTTAATATTTTGAACAAAAAAGGGTTGAATTTAAAATAAAAAGTAGAAATTTAAACCAAAAAAGGTTTTAATTTAGAATGAAAAACTGTGGATTTCAATGAAAAATACGAATGAGGTAATCAGTAACTTTCACTAATGAATCATTTATGGTTTATTTTAATAATTTATTAAAATATAGGAATTTAATCAAGAATTTTAATTTAGAAATAATATTATTCTTTTATTAAAGCAGATGAATCAGTCACTTCTATTAACTGAAAATCAGTAATTTCAAGTGCCTATTTGATTCAGTCAGCAATATTGACTACATATTGTAATATTAATAACTGTTTTGTCGGTAGAAATGATCGATTTTTCAGTCAAGACATGCTTGATTAATTTTAATTAGTCAACTTTTGACTGATTTAAATTTAGAGTGTACACCTTAGAATTTCTTAGAAAAAACGAAAGAAAAAAAAACACTTGACTTGTTTAACTTAGGAACTTAGGTTAAGTTAGGTTAAATTTCTTCATCGAGAAAGTCAGTCTCGCTTGAATAAAACTAAAGAACCGAGGAACGAACGTTTTCTTCTTCACGCAACCAAGAGGTTGGCCACAAGAAAAGAACAGTTAGATTGCTCACTTTTTGTGCTTTTTATAACTGAACTGCTTTTTTCCTCCTTACGTTTAGTTAAATTCTACTCCCGATGTATAACTCAGAAAAAAAAATTCTTGAACCAAACTGTTTTCTTGGATATACATGAAAATTTGGTTGAATCAAACATATTATGGTTGATTCAACAAAATATTTGATTGACCTAACCCAATTTTTTGGTTTCATCAACCAAATACTCTATCTGCCAAAAGATTTGGTTAAAACAACAACAAAATTTGGTTGGGTCAACCCAAAAATTTTGTTGGGTCAACCAAATATGTTTTTGTCCATATAATAACCATATTCTATAGTTGAACCATCGAATTTTTTTTTTTTTTTTATTCAACCAAATCGTTTTCTGAATGTTCTTTTTTCCTAAATTTGTTACTGCACATTTGTTTCAATTAATTACTAGAAAAACATTTTCGAACTTACAAACCATAAAAACAAACTGAACTCGATCGTGATTAAATTTAGATTTGAAACTCATTAAACTTGAATCACTTTGGAGAAAAGAGAGAAGTTTGAAGCATAATAGCTATACCCATAGTAGCATAGTATCTCAAATAGTTGAACGTACAATGAAGGTTTGGGACCATGGTCTAACACTCTAACTAGGATATAATAGGCTAACAACGGTGAATCCTAGCAGACGATATTGCAGCGCTGCGGATAACATCGTAATTCCCAGTTAGCATTATTAAACTGCGAATTTAGCACACTCCATATTTATCGACCTCCACTACATTTAACGTGGGAAAGTCAAATCCATTTTTATAGAATATGCATTGTGCATGCGAAAAATGCAGAAAAAAATTCCCACGGCTAATTACAATTCCTCGATTGTTAAATTATTATGCTTATGCAATTGCAACTAGGGAAGAACAATTTCAAAAGTAAAATTAAATTAATCAATCAAAATTAACTGCGCCCGATTGTCAAGGATTTGAATTAAGGTAGTGTCTATGTGTACGCCGTACGGAAAAAATCAGACTATTTGTACCGAAATTTTGGTATAGATTTTTTGTTCGAAATTTACTTTTTCGGGTTTGTAAGACAACGGCTTTCTAAAACATTTGACTTTTTAGCTTGAAAACTTAACTCTTTTGTTGAAAAATCACCTTATTTTTAATTCAACTGCACTGATAGAAATGGACACGCTGATTTAACCATACGATCGTGGGTTGAAAAATTATGAGTATATTTATAATATAATACGTGTAATTCACTCACAAAGAGTATGAAATGCACTTACTGAAATATGATAAATACAAATTATTTATATTTGTGGTACAAAGCCATAATATATGTGTTGCTATTATATGAAATGTGTAATTCTATAAACATTTACCTGAGCGAACTATCACGAAAATGTTGTCATTTAGCAATACCTTTTGAATGACTGATTTACCCGACTCGGTTTGTTTTGTTTACAACAGGCACATCTCGCTTGCGCCTGCGCGTCTGCCTTCATGAGCAACAAGAATTGGTTGGCCAAAACACACATCCTGTATGGCTGTATCTATACCAGCAATAAAATAGGGTTAATCTAATCATAAATATTGCTGTACCATATATTTATTTCTATCAGTGTGCTTGGTTGTAATTTGTTGAAAATTAATTTTCTTGGATTAAGATTTATCCCTTTAGTTAAAAATTCAACTATTTGGTTGAAAATTCGTATTTTTTGGTTCAATTCAAATGTTTTTGGTTTAAAATTAAAATCTTCATTAGTTGACATATCAACTATTATAATTTCGTTAAGAATTCCTCTATCCTGGTTGAAAAGGAACTTTTTTGTTGAAAATTCACCTTTTCGGGTTTCAAGTCAACATTTTTCTAAAACATTGGACTTTTTAACTTGAAAACTTAACTCTTTTGTTGAAAAATCATACTTTTGGTCGAAAATTAAACTACATATTTTGATAAAAGTTGAACTACTATGTTAAAATAATTTTTTTGCTTGAAAATTATCCCTTTTGTTGAAAATTCAATTATTTAGCTAAACATTCATGTATTTTGTTGAAAATTCGTTTTTTCGGTCGAATTCAACTGTTTTCGGTTTAAAATTAAAATATTTTCTGGTAAACATATCAAATATTAAATTTTTCGTTAAAAATTCATCTTTTTAGTACAAAATTCATCTTTCCTGGTTGAAAAATCTACTGTCTTCTAAAAAATTCTTCTTTTTGACTTGAAAATTCAGCTCTGTTGTCTCAGTATTTTTGCTGAAAATTAATCTTTTTTGGTTGAAGATTTATCATTTTAGTTGAGAATTGAACTATTTTGTATATTCTTTCCCAATTTTCGTGAAACTCGCCCTGAGATAGTTGATATTTAATTTCTAATTAAGAAATCAGTGTATTAGTTTAGGTTTAGATTACCAAAAACTGTAACCGAATCTGACAAAATTCTTTTTGGATATGTTAATTTTGGATAGGAAAAAGATTGGAATGACGCTCGGGTAATTAAGCAATGGAATGTTTTCCATTATATTTCTCTGAGCAAATTCCCATTCCAGAGGGATGAGAGTGTCGAGCCGAGGGTTAGGTTAGGCCGTTAGGTATAGACTGGAGTTGTAAACCTGCCCGGGCAGCCGCCCCTGATCCCTACCATAACGAGGAGCATTGTACCCAATCCTCCTCTTCTTCCCTCATTCTCTCTCTTTCGCACGTGCACAGTAATAATATAGTTTAGTTTACAGTTTACACACCGGGATGACCGCCGAACAGAAAAGCCGGGAAATGGCACTGTTTATTGGTTGACCCTGCAGTTTTTAAACGTAGTGAAACTAGTTGAGAAAAAATATTTAAAAGAATTTAGACACGACAATTTTATTTTAAATCATACCGAAAAAAAGTCACAAGCACACGAGTTCGCAGCTCGTCGCCCAAAAGAACCAGAAAAATAAAAGGATCTTTCGCTAATCTCCAGGAAATACAGAGCTGAAATCTCCTGCGAGGAATAAACGCTTTGAGTTTTATCCAATTAGTTTTAAATCTAGATTCCGCTTTAAAAATCCACCTTTTTTTTTAAATTAGCCTATTTAATAGACATAACCTCAAACTTCAAGAGCCATTATATCAATTTTGAGCCTGATTTGTGGAAAAGGCATCTATCCATTCATAGCAGCTTATTCAGCAATTTCTGGTGAAACACGGCCTTATACCACAATAATAGTTAATGATCATTTTTTGCTTGGTTCCACCGCCGAACTTTTGTATATCCAAGTGTCAAATTTAAAGACTGGTCAAGTGTCGAGATGTTCAAGATCAAAATCTTGAGGTGTTATAATGTTTGACGAGTTTGAAAACAATCGAAAAGGCGGGAATTTTCCGCTGAATTTTGTCAAAAGTTAAAGTCAATTTGAAACTACTTTTCTTATTTAGCTTTCAGTATTTACAGAGACTCCATATTTTCAAGTTATCATTTCCTCTTTCATTCGGAACTTTAGGAAAAACAAATTCCCTTTGGTTCACTTTACTTTCGCCAGATCAAAGCAGGCCGGGGTCGCGTTCCACTTTACTAGCCTGCTCCGTCGTTTCTTTGCTTTCCTCCTCGCAAGAAGTAACAACGTGCATTATTGGGGCGATAAAGTGCGTTTACGAGAGGGAAAAACAAGACTTCGTGTTTGATTTGACTCTTGGGTTCTTTCCTAATACCTAACTTATTTCACTGCAATAAAAAACTCATAAAAGTAGAAACGGTTTCTTTAAAAAAAAAAGGTAAAACTATAGATACATACCATAGGCATAGACATTTAACAGGAAGATTTAAAAATTTGGAGAATTTATTACATGACCTAATAGATTTTAAAGATTTTGTGTTTTATTCAGTCCAATGGATTTACTTCAACAACTTTTTCTCTATTCCTTTTTCTCTGTTCCTTTTTCTCTATTCCTCTTTCTCTATTCCATTTTCTCTTTCTCTTTTCGCTCGCGTTATTTCACTCTTTTTCGAAGGAAAAGCTCCGATTCAGTATCCTGGCACCCAGTAGTCTGCTTTGCAGACACTTGAGATATTTGGCGGACATCTAGTGATAGACGTATTTCCTCGATGCCGAGAAAAGAACCCACTTCCTTCCTTTTCTTGACGCAAATACTTACCTTGTATTCGTACATATGTAGTTATGTACCATCTCCGTTTGTGTTGAATTCACATCTGCCGAACAGAAACATTTCTACAAATCGAGCGCGTGGACAAGGTCATATTTTATTCGCTTATTTTATTTTAAAAAGTGCAATTAAAAAACGCAGTAAAAATTTGATAAACGTTTAAACTTTGAACTTTTCAACCAAATGGTTGAACTTTCAAGCAAAAGCAACGCATTTTTTACAAAATAATGGAATATTTTCAATCAAATAGTTGAATTTTCAAGTTGAAAAGACGAATTTTTCAGCATATAGTTGCATTTTCAAAAAAAGTTAATTTAAAACCAAGAAAGATGAATTTTCAATCATGAAAAAAGACTTTTTACCAAAATTGTTAAACTTTCAACAAAATAATTAAATTTTCAACCAAATAGTAGAATTATTAACCTAAAGAGAATAATTAATAACCAAAAACATAATAGAAGACTATTTAACCAAAGAAGAAGACCAAGAGTACAATAAAACTACCTGAAAAATTTTCAAGCCAAATGAAGAATTTTTGACAGTCGAGGCAGTTGCATTTTCAACAAAAAAGTTAATTTTTAAGCAATAAAGATGACTTTTCTACGAAAATTTTTGTTAACTGATTTCTAAACTAGAGACAGTGCAAAAATGGTGGTTCATTAAATTGAAAGTAATGCAATTATGAAGGAAACTTATAATGAATTTTTTTGTATTAGGAACAATATGTAGAATTTTTAACCAAAGGAGATGAATAGAAACATAAAATATAATAGTAGACTTTTCAACCAAAGAAGACGACTAAACTTATTAATCCAGGTAGTGTTATTGTACTCTAGATTCTACAGTACAATAGCACTACCTGGAAAATGTCCAAGTCAAAAAGTCGAATTTCATAGAAGGAAGTTCAATTTTCAACACAAAAAGTTTTCAACAAAAAAGATGACTTATTAACAAAATCTTAATTTACAACAAAATAGTTCATTTTCATATGAAAAGATGAATTTTCAACCCGAAAAATCAATTTTTAATAAAAACGTTAATTTTTAAAAACAATTAAATTTTGAAGCTGAAAGACAAATTTTTCGGAATGCAGTTGAATTTCCAACAGAAAAGTTCATTGTAAACAAAGATGAATTTTCAATAAAAAAAAGATGACTTTTCTACCAAAAGAAGATGAATTTTCAATCCAAAAGGAAGAATCTGTTATCTTACTAATACGTATTTTCAACAAAAGAGTTGCATTGTCGACCAAAAAAGATGTCTTCTTAGCAGAAGAGTTGAATTTTCAACCAAAAGTATAATTTTTAACCAAAAAAATTAACTTTCAATCTGAAAGGACAAATTTTTTATCCAAAGAGACAAATCTTCAACAAAATCAGATGAATTTTCTAACAAAAAAGATGAATCTTTAACAAAATAGTTGAATTTTTAAACAAATATTTCAATTTTCCACCAACTGGTCAAATTTTCGATAAAAAATGACTGTTTAACAAAATAGTTGAATTTTCAACAAAATGATTAAATTTGTATCAAAAAATAGTTGGATTTTTTTTAGTAGGTTCTACTAGTTCAGTTCGCATTTAACCGAAAAAACGAGAAAAAGGGGAAGTTTCTTAAAAATAGGGGTAAAAAGATAAAATATTTAAAAAGTAGGAAAAGAGGGGACCAGGGGAATCGGAGAATAGAGGAAAGTGTTTGAAGTCTGCTCTCTACATTCTACAATTCAAGAGTAGAATTTACATTCAAGTTAGGCATCAATTATTATCGAAACCTGGAGTTTATATGACGTTTTGAATGATGATTTGTGGTAGAATCCAGAACTATTATACAAGTGGCATTAAATGTTATATGCTTTTATACGATCCATGCAGAGGCGTTGGTTTGCACTCGCATTTGCGTTATTCAACGTTACGTACGCTCAACGATATATTTGTGGCAGTATTACCTCCCAACTTCTCTTCGAAACCCGTCACGACCACTATCGGCTCGTTCCTTACGATTTACGGTTCTCTTCGAGAACTCCCTGCTCTCGAGATCTTACGCCAACGACCTCGGTACTCCTTTCCCTCGAGTACATAAAAGTGAAACAAAGATGTTACAAGATATATTTTATAAATTTATATTATGAGTAGATAAGCAGGAGGAGTTCTATATCAAGATTTCTACCTTACCGACATAAAGAGCATTATTCAGCTGAAGTGGTTCGTGTCCGCGCTAAGTTCTTTGAATATTCTGGATGACGTCATCAAATGATATAGCGCAATTGTGAGAAACGATATTTGCGCAAAAAACAATAAGATCCTTTATTATCTCAATTAGTATAATAGTTATAAGAAAAACAAGGATGATGTATTGCTTTCTTACACATAATATTATTATTTTATTATTATACTATTAAGTCATATCCCTTTCGGTGTAAGCGTGACTTACTCAATTCTAATCTTGTTATACTGTCGGGGTTCAAGGAGTTCATTTGAGAAAAGTGAGATAGGAAAGTGTACGAGGCGACACAGGGGGGGGGGGGGGGTAGATTTTTAGAATTATCTAGAATTCTTGTATTGCTAATTTAAATAACACGTTCGTTCCGCAACACTGCTCCGGCCGAAGTCGTTGATCAATCTCTCTAGCAATCACCCCAGGCGAAGACATTTAATTACATAATTCCTGTCTTCATTTACTTAATGCGCGAAAGATGCAGGTGTAGCGACGTAATTTGATATGGGGGTAAGTATGAAATTCTAGTTTTCTGCTGCCTAATATATAGATTGTACGCAGAAAAACAAGGATGATTTATTGCTTCCTTATACATGATACATTTAAATTAAAAAATCTTGTCTTTAGTTATTTGCGCACTAAATAAATAAAAACAGGAATTTTTCAATTAAGTGTATTATATATGAGGAAGCAATAAACCATCCTTGTTTTTCTCATGAATATACTAATTGAGATAATAAATAACCATAAAGTTGTTTACGCAAACTTCGTTTCTCACAATTGCGCAATATCATTTGATGACAATATTCAGAACATTCTAGGAACTTAGCACGGACACGAACCACTTCAGCTGTAGAATGTTCTCGATGTCGGTAAGGTAGGAACTTAAAACTTTTTGCACTTGCATAGTTATATTTCTGTTAAGATATATTGTTTTTTGTACTTTATTTATTTATAAATGATTGTAATTATAGAAATGAATAAATAACACTTCAAGTCTTAATTACTTACATTTACTCATTTTAAACAATTATCCGCATAATTCAAATATTGTATATTTGAGGAGAAAAGGGGGAAGTTTTTCGAGAAAAGGGGTAAAAGGGGGAATTTGAAAATGGGGAAAAACCTTTGATCCCTGCAAGATGAAACAATTTTATATTTAACATTATTCAAACTTAATGGCTTCTAGTCGAAAATATTCAAGTTTAAACTATTTCCAATTGGCACTCAAACTTGAACGCTATCCAGTTGGAAACATCCAAGTTTAAATGGCATGATTTTACTGGCCAACAAAAATTCATTTCCGCTTATATTATTATTATTCTTGATAGTAATCAACTCGCTTTTCGCGCGTTCTTAGTCTCGTTACTTTTTTTGTCATGTCAATGTGACAGTTTATTAAATCAGTCAGTTTGAAATCTTACAAAATTGCCTTGTCCCTTGAAGCAGCATGAAGTTGTTCCCCTTGCATGAAAATGCTTTATTATTGATTTTCAACATATTAATTATACACTTTAGAATTTATGTTTAAATTATCGAATTTTGAAAAGCGTTATGCACAATTTGAAAATTATTCATTTTTAACGACTTAGTTTCAAGATCATATTTTAATAATTCTTCAATTTTAACTGATGTATGTAATTATTGTTTAATTTCTAAGCTAATAGTTTTATTTTTGAAGCCTCGAAACTTTAAAGTTTTTCCGCTTCAAAAGCTTAAATTCGAAAATATTTGTTTTTAACTTTCTTAATTTTTAAATGATCTATCAGGAACATTATAATTTTTTTAATGTATAATTTTGTTATTTTAGTGTTGTTGGCCAGATAAAAATAATTTATAATGTACGATTTTTAATGATTTTTTTTCTTTTTTTTTTACTGAAAAGAAAGCTTAGGTTTTCAGCTTTAAATACCTTCAGGTTAAAAAATTGATATATTCATTATACACACTATATACACATTATTATTATTATTTAATAATCATAATATATATATATATATATAGTGTGCATAATAAATATATCCATTTTTTAACTTGAAGTAAAAATAAGCATTCCAAACTTTTTGTGCGGTTACTATCTTCTTCTACGATTTATGAATCTTTTAATATATATTTAAAAAAATTTATATACTATAGTTAAGATAGGGTTCTTCATACTCTTTATATTGAACATAAGCTTTTTTTATTGATGCATTAAGCGAGTCATAAATCGTTAAAAGATAGTATCCGCATAAAACCTACCGAACGCTTATTTTTATGAACAATTAATATGTCCATTTTTTAACTCGAAGGTATTTGATGGGAAAAAACCTAAGCTTTCTTGGAAGACAAAAGAAAAACAAGATAACAACCCTTAATTCGAAAAAAGTCTTAATTAATTCTCGATCTTCATTTTTATGGTTAAATGTTTTTTTTTAATTCTCATCATTAATGGAAATATTATTTAAAAAGCCTATTCAAACTGTATTGGAATTTCTTTATTACACATTAAAGAGTTTCTAATTGTGAATTTTACATTATTAAAAGTTTGATAAATTGATGAAGTTAAAATATAATAATTTCAATTTTAAATACTTTAAATTCAAAGGAATTCTAATGCTTGGAATGCTTTGATTTGGTCATTAAATACTGAGTACTTAAATTGAAACAATTTTCAAGTTTGAAAGTTTGAATTTGTTAATCCTAATGACCTGGAAATATATTTGCTAAGCAGGGGGTCGATTATGTTTACGTATGATTTCACATTTCAATTTTCACTTCATATTTTTTACATGTCATTGTTTTTTATTTCAAATTCACGTCTTATTTCAGAGCTCACTTACAGTTAGCTTCGACATATGACGTGATTTTAACAACAAAAACAATGACACGTGAAAAATAAAAAGTGATATTATACACATAATCGACCCCCAGTAAATAATCAGTAATTTGTTTTTGTTTGTAAAGCCCATCCTGAAATATTAATAGTTTTGTTTACAATTTGTTCGTTTATAAGAAACTTCTCGCGCGACGTACTTGAAGTTCTGAACGTTCCCAATTCTATTTTATCTACAAATATTTTTCCAACTACAATTAAAAAGTAATCATTATAAGTTTCTATTGTAATCTATTATTTGCAATATACATGAATAAATATTTTAGCACTACTTCTAATTTACAAAGCCATTAGTAAAAAATGTTCAATTGAACGTTCAGAACTTCAAGCATATCCTGATTTGTGGAAAAGTGGCGACTGGGTCCTTCACGACGACAAAGCACCTGCCCATTCATCGCAGGTTATTCAGAAATTTCTTGTGAAACACAGTTAAAAGTCTTTCACTACGACAACGCACCTGCTAATTCATCGCAGTTTATTCAGCAATTTCTGGCGAAACACAATTAATTCAAAACAATAAATTGAAAATGTCTTCTCAGAACTGAAACGAACATTCCCAGCGATTCTGAAGTTATTCATATCGACTATTGCGAATTCGTACGAGTGTTGCTGAAGCCCGGGATGAAAAATTGAAAAGAGTTACGCACACTGGGAAAAGAAATGCGACGTCATATGTGGTGAAAGAATATACAGAAGCCTGGGAGTTTATCTCTGTTAAGGGGTAGATCGTCTGTGTATGGAGTATCCGCGTGCGGAAAGATGGAGGAAGGAAAAGGTTGCTAAAAGATAAGAAAAGAAAGAGAGAGTAGAGGGTGGAGGGACCTTTGCTAAATCGATATTACCATTGCCATCGGCACGATGCCGCGCCAGCTAGGAGCTCAAACTTAAATCTCGAAGGTTCCTCTTTTAAAGCAAAACTTGGCCCCGAGGTTCGGGCTACTGACGGTTATCATTAACTTCTTCTCCCCGAGAAATTACAAGGACGCAGCCTATAAAGATAGTCTCTGGTCTTGACTCTCGACGCTTCAGACTCGAAAAAAATCGGTAATTTTATTGACGATCGTAAAAGATACATATCACGCAATTTACGGATAAGCGGTATGTGGAACGGGCCTTTGAAATAACAGAATGGCAAGGATTATTAATATCGATGGGGTTTAGCCTTAAGTGACCTTCTTTTCTTCGATATTAAAACAGCATCTTCTTCTTATTTTACCCAAAATCATTTGACGAAATAGCAATCTCCTCCTGTTTTTTATTTATCCGAATTTCAAATTTAAATCATTTTTTCCCCTAATTACCTTTTGTTCCAATTTTTATTTTTCCAAATTACCGTTTTTCATAATTTTTATATTTCCGTATTACGATTTGAGATGATTTTTATTTTACCGAATTATGGTTCCGAATAAGCACATAACCTAAAATTCATTTAAATGAAACGACATCTGTCATAATCCCCATACTAGCGAAACTGCATATTACCGAAAATTCATTCCTCAGAAATTGTCGCCTGGCATTCTGATTGGCTGATTCAAATTTCGCGGCATTGTTCAGCCAAACAGAATGCCAGGCATCATTTTCGGTAGAATGAATTTTCGGTAACATGCAGTTTGAATGACATGGGAATTATGACAGATAGCGTTTCATTTAAATGAATTTTAGGTCACTTGCTTATTCGGAACAATTAAAATTATGGCACACAGTAATACGGAAAAATTAAAATTTTGTTAAATAGTAATTCCTTACTATAAAAATAATGTCAAAATTATAATTCTGTAGAACAAAACTGATGAAAATCGGAATTCGGAAATAAAAACATGACAAATAGTAATTCGGAAATATAAAAAATGATGACAAGTCGTAATTCCGGAAAATAAAAATTAGAACAAAAAGTAATTCGGAAAAATAAAAATTAGAGCAATTTTCTATTTGGTCAAATGATTTTAGGTAAAATGAATATTGTAGGGAAAATAGAATTTGTGGAATATTCATGGGCCTCAGAAGTTTGAATTTGAATCATAGGAATCACAACGATTCAGTAGTTCAATTTTAGATAAAAAGGGAGATTTTTCCGACAAACGGGATTTCATTTATTATTAAAATTAAAATTTGTTTTCTTTCTTGACTGAAAAATCCTTTTTTGGCTGAAATATCAACTATTACATTTTTCGTTGAGATTTCATCTTTTTTAGTTGAATATTCATCATTTTAGTTAAAAATTCATCTATTTGGTTAAAAATTCGACTTTTTTGTTAAAAAATTAATTTTCTTGGTTGAAAATTCCTTCTTTTAAAGGATAACTTAATTGGTTGGTTCAAAAGTCATCTATTTTGTTGAAAATGTACATTTTTACTTGAATTATAAGAAATTTAAAGCGTTTCAATTTGAATTTATTATTAGTACCTACATTAATTTTGTTTAAAGAAAATGTATTCCCCTATTTCCGTGAAATATCTCCTTATTTCTCCTGCTTTTAGATAATTTGGTCTGTTTAGGAAATATTTGAAATTGGTATCACCCAAAAGAATCTCTTTCGAAGTGTCTTGTTTTTCTAATGTCTTGCATTCCTGTTTATGATTTTCTTTAAATGAATCCAAACTTTGAAGATAAAAAGGGAAAATTGGGTCAAAATTTGTGATTTTAAGTGTTTTAGAGGATTTTTAAAATTAGGTAAAAAAGAGGACAAACTGTGATCCCGGAAATCACAACAATCTGTGGCACTGACTAGTATTACCTCGAGTATTACGAAATTTTCCGAAGCTATCCGGTAAAATTTCAACTGAGAAAGATAAATTTTTCGACCAAAAATGTAATAGTTGACATTTCAACCAAAAAAAGAGAAATTCTCAAGCAAATAGTTCGTCAATTTCGGTAAAGATCGTGAATTTTTTCGCAGACTTCAGAGGCCAGCGTAAACGTTAATTAATAATAAATATTGGTACAATTTTGAGATGGATGGATGGTTATAAATGGTGACCAGTAGACCATCAGCTTGTCAAACTAAATCTTCATTAGGAGATGTTCTCCGAGTGCGAGAGTGTGTATGACACTAATAACTGATCTTGCATGGCAATCTGCGTCACACCTGTGTGAGAGATAGATAGGGCAAAGGCACTTGTCATTGCCAAAGAGTTAGTTCAGACCAGTCGGTGTGCCTAATGCCTATCCCCTACACATTCGAGCTCATATACGTGTGCAAAGCCAAACAGCATAATATGCACTAGAATGACTAGAATCTAGATTTAGCTGAGCTGGAGCAGCTCTACATGGCAGGTATAACCATGAACGCATTATGCTAGGCTTAGCTTAGGGGACACCTTTTTTTCGCTTTTCTACTGAGTTGTTCCAGTGAATGGAATTTTCGACCAAAAAAGATGACTAACAAAATAGTTCAATTTTTAACAAAACAATTAAATTTTCAACAAAATAGTTAAATCCTCATCCAAAAAGATGAATTTTCGAAAAAGAAGTTTAAATTTCTACCCACAAAAAAAAACGAATTTTCAAGAAAATACATGAATTTTCAAGAAAATACATGAATTTTCAACAAAAAAGTGAATTTTCTACCAAATACTTAAATTTTCAAAATAATAGTTTAATTTTTAACCAAGCAGTTGCATTTTCTACAAAATAGTTTAATTTTTCACCAAAAAGATGAATTTTAATACCAGATTAACTTTCTACCACAAAAAAAAGATGCATTTTTAACCACATAGTTGGATTTTCAACTAAAAAAGATAAACTTCCAATCAAAATAAAAACTATCTTACAAAAAGTAGTTAAAATTGCAAGCAAAGAAATGATTTTTCAACCAAAAAGTTGCATTTTTAACCAATAAGATTATTTTCAACTTTCATATCTTTTGTGCAATAAAGCACGAAAATTTCCAACCAAATATATTTTGAAGAAAGAAGATTAATTTTCTACCCAAAAAGACGAACTTTCAACAAAATACCTGAATTTTCTTAAAAATGAGTTCGACTTTCAACAAAAAATATAATTTTGTACCAAATAGTTAAATTTTCAAGAAAAACCTAGTTCAATTTTTAACGACACAGTTGCATTTTCAACGTAAAAGATGAATTTTCAACCAAGAAGATAAACTTTCTACAAAAAGATGAAATTTTTAGGAAAAGAAATTAATTTTCAAACAAAAAAGACTATTTTCTACTACAAAACAATTGAATTTTCAACCCAAAAATATGAATTTTTAACAAAAAAGTTCATTTTCATCCAGATAGTTTAATTTTCTACCAAATTGTTGAATTTTCTAC
>CAKNYM010044643.1:0-34289 GCA_932195095.1 Andricus curvator | reverse complement strand
GAATTTTCAACAAAAAAATAATTTTTATCAAAGTAGTTCAACTTTCAACCAAATAGTTGAATTTTCAACTAAAAAAAATAACTTACCATCTAAACAGATGAATTTTCAACAAAAAACATGAATTTAGAAACAAATATTTGCATTGTTAATTTTCAACCAAATAGTTAAGTTTTTAACTAAAGAAGATCAACTTAAATCAAAAAATGGAATACACAGTTCAATTTTCAGTTAAATTTCATTAATTTTCAGCCAAAAACATACCAATTTTCAACAAAATAGTTAAATTTTCAACCAAAGAGAGATGAATCTTTAACCAAAAAAGTGAATTTTTATCAAAGTAGTTCAACTTTTAACCAAGTGGTTGAAGGACTTTTTATAAAAACATATTATTTTTTAACAAAATAATTAAATTTGTCAACTCGAAGTCCCTCTCGCAACGAGCAGTTAGCATGTTCCCCTTCTCACTCAATCTCTCTTCCTGGCCATTTATTTTCTATATTTTTCGACCTGCTCTCCCTCGCTCAGTCGGCTTGTTGTAGAATTGACCAAGACGCCCTTTGGCTGCACTTCAGAATACCGAAACCGCCTTTCCTTTTACCTACGTCTGCGACCTTGACATTTCCTGAAGCCCAAATTCTTTAGGTTTGGATTTGGAATCAATAGCGAATAAGCAAACTGGAATCCTTCGAGGGGTTGACCACTTGTTCGGCTGATTTTCCCTCAGGTACTAGAATTCGATTACTTCTCTTGAATTCGATTGAAGTCAACTTCGAGGTTAGTTTAACTAAGTTTCAGTACGTTCAAGGTGAATCCTATCTAATTTAATTTAATTTTTTTTCAAGAAAGTAAATTGGAAGGGTTTACCCTTTACCTTAGCTTAAGAAGTTTGTTTTTTAATTTGAATTATTTCAGAAACTTTAAGAGTTTAAGTCTTAAACTCTCCTAGTTGACCTAGTTAAAAGCATCCAAGATTAAATATGTTAAAGGATTTTATAGGCAGGTCTCGAACTCATTTGAGCTCTATAGTGTCAAGAAATTTTTTTAATATTACATCGAGGGATTAACTATTTTTTTAATCTTGACTAATCTTTTAAAATAGCCTAAAAACTTTGAAATACGTTAAAATCCTTTAAAACCCCCTGCCATTTGTTGATATCTACTAAATATTCCTGCATAACTTGGAAATATTTTTATATACCTTGAAATTCTCATCTATGTCCTAAAGTTCTCCAGGAAATAAAATCCTGTGAAATCCTGTGAAATCTTCTAAAATCTATGGAAAACTCTCCAATTTATTTACATCCCTTGAAATCTGTAGATATCTGTATACCTTATTATCTTATAGAATCTTTTAATTTATTTGGAAATCCTGTGACTCCCTCAAATATTGAAAAATTCCTTTGTTTTGTAAATTTTTTTTGCAAATACCGTAAAAATTCCTTGAAATCTTACTTTTCAAATTCCTTTAAAAATGCTTAAATCTTTGAAATTCTCTTAGACTCCATGAAATCCCTTGAAATCTTACTTTTGGAATTTCTTTAAAAATTATTAAACCTTTGAAATCCTCCGAGACTCAATAAAAACCCATGAAATCCGTAGAAATCTCTAGACGTGCCTTAAAATTTAATTTAAATTCATTTACTCCTTGAATTTCTCTAAAAATTCTTCGTATTTCCCAAAAATCCCTTCAGAATTTTTTAATCTATTAAAAATTTGTTTGGAACCTTGTAAAATACCCAAAACTCTTTTAAATCCTTTGAAATTAATTGAAATTAAATTTTTTTTTTTAAATCCTTGGAGATCCTACAAAAATAAAGACTTTGAAATCCTATTTTTTTCATATTCTATGAAACCCTTAAATCTGGTGAAATCCCTCAAATCAGTAGAAATCCTTAAAATTTCCTTGAAATTTAATTTAATCACTAAAGCTCTCTAGAAATCCGGTGGAATCCCTTTAATTCTTTTAAATACCATTGATATCCTGGATACTTTTTTAAAATCCTTTGAGATTTTATGAAATCCTACGAAATTCTTTGAAACCCCTTAAAAATTGTGAAATCTCGTTAAATTACTTGAAATTACAAAAAAATAAACTCTTTAATAATCATTGAAATCTCTTGCAATTGATAAAGTCCCTTAAAACTTGTAAAATCCCTAGTAATCCCACAAAAATCAAGTAAAATAGAGTAAAAAATCTTAAAATCTGTAACATATTTCAAAATTCCTTAAAAATGATTAAATCTTTCAAATCCTTCGAAATACCATGAAATTTAATAATTCCCTTCGAGGTCTTTGATATATTTTTTTAAATGCCTTGAAATCTCTTGAAACACCCTAAAATTTTTGAAATCCGTTGAAAACTCTCCCAGTTTTTAAATCCCAGGAAATCTGTAGAAATCTCTAGAATAAGTCCCTTAAAATTTTATTCCTTTTTATTTACCCCTTAAAGTTCTCCAGAAATTCTTTGAAATTCCCTAAAATCCCCTGAAATCATTTGATATCTTTGACACCCTTTTAAAATCCCTTGAATTTTTGAAATTTCTTGGAATATTATCAAATACTCTAAAATCTTTCAAATCCTTTGCAATTTCGTAAATCATTAAAGTCCTTTGAAATCCTATAAAATCGCCTAAGTCCATTAAAAATAGTTAAATACAGTACAAATTCTTTAAAAGTCCTTGGATTCTGTCGAAATCTTTAAAATATCGTGAACTTTTTAGAAATCCCTTGAAAATTTTTGCCATCAAGGCTTGCCCAGGATTTCGAAAAGTTTTCAAGAGATTTACCACAATTTCCTACTTTCGCAATACACTCCTGATTCTCATCACAAAAGAAGTTGCTATACTTGAAAATTGTATTCCCCCAGTACAAGATCGTGATTAAATATAAGATAATTTCGAGTAAACGTCAAAATGCAGATGCTCTTTAAAAACCGAGATATGTCAAACATGAGAATGAAATGGAGTAGAGTTCATTGGTCGATTAGGTTCGAATCGGACTTTGAATTGTGAAGCGCTTCAATAGGCGTCATGGTTTTAATCGACTAATAACCCCGAAAAAAATTGCACAGGCGATTCTAGTATATCTCGGAGCGACTGTTTATGGGCAACGATTTCAAATCCCGTAACTCGTTCGGTCGAAGCTTTCGGCCCGATTAACGATTTCGAGGGGGGGAAGAGGCGAGCCGAGCCTACTGTGAACAGATAATGAAGAGTGCTGGCTGGCGAACACGAAACGCGAGACCAAATAGAGCGGAAATACTCCTGGTCGTTCGTGTCATCGACCACGTGCAAGTGCAACTCCCAAAAATAGCCCAAAATTGGTGAAAAAAAAATTGGTTTATGGACGTCTCCTAAGAGCAAAACAGCGAAACCTTCAGAACAGATTCTAGCTCGATATTTGTGCGAAACATGTTTTTAGTCAGGATAATATTTAGAAGAAAACCCGAACATTTCCACGTCTCGAGTTCAATGAGACCAAGGAGGAAAGTGCCAAGAGTTAATACCACCGAACTTGAAACTTTCACTGGTTCAACGTCTCCAACGACCAACGAAAGAACGCAAAAGTTACTTCTTCGATCATCGATCTAAAGTTTTTCACAATGGAAGCACTGTTGGGTACCAGGCAAACAATTCACGTCCCAAATCTCATGAATTGAAAGCCTGAAGAATTAGAATCGGTTTTCACTTTTTGTTGTCGATGTGTTTGAAGTAAGTTTTTGATTCAAAGGACTCAGTTAGAGGAAGTTTTTAAACATAACGAGGAATTAAAAAGAATAATTAAATTTGATTTAAGAATCAATTCACAATGAGAAAAGTGACGTGATTAGGTGATGAAATATGAACAAGACATTCTTTTTCGATCTTGGTCGATGGACGTACGATGTGCGCTCGATCCTGACCTCGAGCGGCGTGAGTTCATTGAAAGCCTTGTGAGAAAAATAGTTGGTACACCGAGAGAACTAGAACAAGAACGGGAATTGTTTCACGAACCCGCATAATTACGATGAAGGAATTGCCTGGATAATTTCTACATTCAGAGGCGATACTGCTGAAGAACTGAAACTGGTGGAATCGAGGCTGGAAGAGGGTGAGTCCAATAAACTAATAAAGGATCCACCGACCCTCGAAAACCTTCCGCAGACCCTGAAGCGACCCCTGGTAGAGGGTAGTAATAAGTAAGGGACCGTTTTTGGCAGTCCGTGTATTTATTCCCGTGTTACTCCATTTAGTCAATAGTTTATTCTTTATGCCGTATAATGCTACATATTTACTATACACTATACAGTGAAGCGACCGTTGCTGGATGACTCTTTGCTGTTTCTCTTGTTCCGCTTCTGTCTGAGGTTGCATTGTGTTTTCAGAAAGAGCACGAGGCGGAGAACGTCGACCGGAAAAGGAAAATAAAAACGATCTACTCTGAGGCAAGCTGTAGAGAAAAAGAAATAAAGAAAAGATTAAAGGAAGCGTAAGATAAGTGAAATCTACTTTGTTTCAATAAATTATTAATACTAGTAAGTCTCTGATAGAGCAGCAATCTTCTCGTGTTAGAAACTTTACCAAAATTTAATAATCTTCGGATTCTTCAAACATTTGACACTTTCCACCAAAAAACTGAATGTTTAGAATCTACTTTACGAAAACTTATTTCTCAACGACGATAGGGGAGCAGTATTTCCCGACTACCGGGTTATTAATGGTGAGGGACGCAATGAGACTTTTCACGAATTCCTCTCACGCTTCCCTTGTTGCAAGTTTGCGTGCAAGAAAAAGAAAAAAAACGAGGAGGAAAAAAGAAGGATCGGTAGAAACATAAAAAGGGGCCGTACATCAACTACGTTACCAATTAAGGGGAGGGGGCAAAAATGACGGGTGAGTAACAGTACAGTTCAATAATAACTTAATAAGTTTGGAAAGCACTTTCATATTTCAGACTTCACACTGTTTCCCCTAATCTCCTCTTTTCTTCTTTATGAAAGAATTCTTATTTTCCACCCTCTTTTCAAGAAACTGGACCTTTTTCTTGTTATTTCGCTTAAATGCAAACTGAATTAATAGGGTCAAATATGACTATCCAACTGTTTTTGGTTGAAAAGTGTATACTATTGTATTTTTGGTTCGGAATGTATCTCGCTTGGTTAAACATTGTACTGCTTGGTTGAAAATGTAATTATTTTGTTGAAAATGGCAACTATTTTGTTAAAAAGTTATTGCTTTTGGTAAAAAGTTATTATTTATGGTAAATAATTAAAATCATTGGTTGAAAGTTGAAACTTTTTTTTTAAATTTATTTGTTTAGTTGAGATTCATCTTTTTGGTTGAAAGTCCGTTTTTTTGGTTAAGATATAATTTTTTAAACTAAAATGGTATCTGTTCGTTTTTGGTTGAAACTGATATTTTCAATTGAAAATTGATCTTTTCTAGCTGAAAATTCAACTATTTGATTAAAACTGCATGTACTGTGTTGAAAATTAGTCTTCTGGCTGAATCAAAATGTTTTTTATTTCAAATTAAAATATTTTTTAGTTGAAATATAAACTATTACCTCGACTATTACTATTATGAAATTTCATATTTTTGGTTAAAATTCAAATATTTAATTAAAAACCACACTATTTTATGAAAATTGAACTATTATGGAACTATTTTGTTCAAAATTGATCTATTTTGTTGAAAATTCATCTTTTTTATTGAACATTCAACTACTTGGTTTAAAGTTAAACTACTTTGTTAAAAATTCATTTTGTTACATTCATCTTTTGGGTTGAAAATTTAAATTTTCCGTTTAAAATTATTTTTTTTTTATTAAAAAATAATTGTTTATCTACAAATTTAACAATTCCTTTTAAGGTTGGAAGTTTATCCTTTATAAGTTAAAAATTCAATCATTTGGTAGAAAATGGATGCATTTCGTTGAAAAATCGTATTTTTTATGGAATTCAACTGGTTGAAAATTCGCTCTACTATTAAATTTTTTTTTTTACTGAAAAACTAACTTTACAATTTTTGGTTACATTTTTTTTTAGTTGCAAATTCGTCCTTTTTGGTAGAAAATTAATCTTCTTGGTTGAAAATTCGTGTTTTTGGTTTTAAAATTCATCTCTTTTGATAGAAATTTAATACTTTTTTGTTAAAAATGCAACTATTACATTTTTCGTTAAGAATTCATCTTATTGTTGAAAATTTTTGTCTACGTTACTTTTCGGGGGAGGGGAAGGATAAGACAAAACATGGTCCTCAACGAGCGCGACAAGGGGGGGGGGGGAATAAAATGGCCCAAAATTGGTAACGTAGTTTATAGACGGCCCCTAAGGAGTTCTAAAACTTTTGAGACTTGAAATCATTAAACAATCGTATATGTAACAATATTATTTTATGATTTAAAACAAACAAGTAAGATAATCACGATAAGAGGATGTTGATATATATATATATATATATAAAATATATATAATTAAGAATCGTTTTAAATAGAATATTTTTTCATCCACTCCTTTAAAAAAGAATATATTTGCATGTCAAATATAAAACTATCACCTACTTGGAGAGATAAGAGAAGAAGAGATAATGACGTGGAAACAAGTGAAAGAGAAAGGAGGTTGATCCTTGAGTAATTAACGTTATTTCTCTCTTCCTCAAGAGTACATTTCCCTCTAGTCTAGAGTCTAATGACCTATACTTATTAGGTGTAGCTATAGACATTTTTTTAAATTGATCCGAATTGATCAGAAAAGCAATCCAGACTTGTTTCTTCAACTTCCCCAGGCCCAGATCGTCTCCCTGTAGTTTGTTTTCCAGTTTAACGAGCAGTCATTGCCTCGCTATCGCGTCCTTTGAACCCACCGCTCCTCCCTCTCTTTTAATTTTTGTCTTCGCTTATCCTTCTTTTTCCCGTCTTTGCCTTTTCTCCAGAACTTAAAAATATCTCTGTATTTTGTTCGTCGTCACTTTGTTCAAGAAAACGGCTAAAATTGTGAAACTAAATTTACTTTCAGTTGAGTCGTCACACTTGAGAAGTTTGCCAAGTTCACGAAGCGTATTTATTTTAGTAATTAACAAAGCTCACTGAATTAAGTAATGATTAACTTTTTTTATTTGAAATTAACAGGGTGGCCGTAGGTCACGGAAAACCTTGAAATCAGGGAAAGGTCAGGCAAAAATTCCAACAATTGGTCTGCCCATGAAACTTAATAGGTTAAAAAATTGTTTATAACTTTATAAATTGTTAATAAATGTTTCAGTTATGACTGATTTTGTTCTAATTTAATGATTTAGAATAGAAAAGATTTATTATATAGTTAGGATTTGTTTTGAATGGATTTAATTTTGAACAACTGATATAATCTGATCTCTAAATGCCAATCACGCTTATTTGTGGGCACACCGGCACTGACATTGTTCCCGAGTACCGACTCGGGTTTCGTGACTAGAACCTGACGCTTCTACAGTCCATGCATTTCTCGAGTTGAGCCAAGGACGCCTCCTCGAACGGCTGAACGATACTCGTTCTGGCGTGAGCTCATGTTTTTTAATGCCTTTACGTACTTCGATTCCTCGCTCACTCTGCCACGAGACGTTTTGCAAAAATGTCGTTGACCGGTCGGATCTATTTCACTGCCGAATCTTTGATTATTGCTAATTATACTTAAAATAATCAGTTCATTTGTCATCTCTTAAAACAAAGACTGGCATTTTAATCTCGCAACATTTTTAACATCGAATCTTTTCTAAACGGAATAAAACAATTCCAGATTGAAATTTGAAACTGAATTCAAATTTTGTGTCCAAATAGACAAATGTTCAACAAAATAGTTGAATTTTCGACCAAAAAAGATGACTTCTTAACAAAATACTTGAATTTTCAACAAAGCAATGAAATTTTCAAAAACATAATTGAATTATTAAAATAATGTACCTGAATATGAAAAGAAATTTCGGGATGTAAATATTCTTGATTTAACGTCTGGGAAATAACAATTTGGAATTTTTAAGGAACAACCTTATTTGCTAACTTAGCTAACTTAGCATCCATTCTCATAAATACGTATTTAATTTCATTTTCATATAATTTATATTTTACAGGTCCTAATTATTTTAAAAATGAGCATTCTAGTTATATTGAGAATTACTATTTTAATACATTTTTTGAAAAAAATTTCGATTTCATCTATCCGTTTATGGTTCTAAAATACTAACTAACTATCTGCGAAATGTTAAAGGTATTATAATTTACTATTCTATTATTTTTACCATTATGTTTTATAAATTTTCTTACATGATATGTTTATAATTATTCATATTTCATAATAGATAATCTGATGAGGGAATCGGTCTGATTACGAAATGTCATTTTTATATACACAATTCTGAATAAATGGTCTGGAAGAAGTCGATGAAATAAGGTTTTTCCTTAAAAAAATTCCAAATGTACCTGAAGTTCTGAGTGTTCAAATGAACGAAATATTTTTTCCATTTCTATTTTATCTATAAATAATTAAATATTGTTCCGACTACAATTTAAAATAATTCATTTTAAGTTTCTTTTCCAGGCGGAATAACTGAGACATAGTTTATACAAAAAAGATTAAACTTCAACAAAAATCAGTTGCATTTAAAACCAAAAAGATGAATTTTCAAGCAAATAGTTGAACTTTTAACCCCAGAAAACATTGTCCTTCCAACATATTTATTTATTTATTTCTGCTTATTATAAGCAGAAATTCTGCTTATTATAAGCAGAAATTCTGCTTTCACTGAAACTCAAACTGGTCTAAGAGTTATGTGCTGTCAAAAGAATCGACAATCTGTATTAAATAATAACAAATATGTTGTAAAAGTCGATTTTTAAACAGAACATCACTGTTTGGCCAATTTAAAATAGTTTCAGTGGAAGCAGAATGTATTTCTGTAATTGGGTCTCGAAAAGTGCATTTGTTTATATAATTGAAACAATTTTTTTACTGATGTGACTTTGCAAACCAGAAAAAGTGCTCAAATGTTTGTTAATTTATATTGGAAATAATTTATTATTAAAACAGAATTATAAAACCTATTTTAAATATGTACCTGAAGTTCCGAACGTTCAAATGAATAAATATTGTTCCAACAGCAATTTAAAATATGCTTTATAATTCTGTTTCAATAAGAAATTATTTCCAATATTAATGAACAAACATTTTAGCACTTTTTCTGGTTTACAAAGTCATCAGTAAAAAATTTCGTTCATTTGAACGTTCAGAACTTCAAGCACATATTTTAAATTGCAGTTGGAACAATATTTATGGGTAAAATATAAATGGGGAAAAATATTTCGTTCATTTGAACATTCGGAACTTCAGGTACATGCTTAGCTGTAATACTTCCTTGATTCTTGCTTATTAATTCAAGTTGACTAATAATGGTACCTACAGAAATCGATCGGTAAGATATTCCTTTTAGAATCCTTAAATAGGAATGCCTAATCTAACTTTTAATAATATCTCTCCGCGAAAGGGATTTTCCTGGGACTTCCTTAACGAGCAATGAACAAAGAAAAGTAAATCAAGTCTGGGGTAAAGGTACTCGTTCTGTGTATTGCAAACGTCTAAACGGACCTTGGCACGACTCGTGCGAGTGTGGGAGACAAAGTGAGACGACCAACAAGATCGAGAGGGATGGCGGGAAAAATAGCATTGGATGGATGGGAGGGGGGTAAAAAGGGGGGATGACTCGCGGATCTCGGAACGTGAGACGGTAACTACGCTGCAATGTAGATCGATGGAGAGTGGTATGGGTCGTCACGGCAACGGAAGAGGTGGAAACTGGAAAGCAACAGGAATAGAATCGACCTAGTGTCGAGAGCAAGGCTGATATTAACTTTGACTGCATTTCAAGATGTCAAATCGGGGTAATTTTACTTGAGCATTCAATCATTGTAATTTGGAAATCCAATTCTCTAGAATGTGGAGAAACCTCTCGCGAATAATACACTTCTTATCAATTTTTAAACATGGAACTGGAGTGCCAGGAGATGATAAGATTTATTGGATTCGAATAAAACTTATCTGGTCTAAACAAAAATTATGCCCTTTGCAGCGGTTCAGTTTAGAGGCTTTAGAGAAAATTTACAATGTTCTGGAAGTAGTCGAGTTCTCGAAAAGACGCTGTATTCTGGAAAATTGAGAAATCTCGTCGAAGAGGAAGGTCGTAAAGTGTCTCCTATATCGAATACTCCACGGGGACCTAAAACTAAAATTTAAATAATCTGTGAAAAGGTTTTATCAATTTTTTTATCAAATTTATTGAAGAAAGCAGAGTTTATAAGAGTCTCCTGGGTTAAAGGGAAGTTGGTACACCTTTATTAATTCGGTGGTTAGGCAACAAACTTGTTAGATTAGCGAGCTTTGTGTCTCGTAATTATCTTAACAAACAACCGTTGCACTTGTGCATTACAGAAGCGGGACAAAAGGATTTCTGGTCGTGGCGAAGCGAGGGCAAAACCCGTTTCACGGGTTGCCGGAGAACGGTGGGTTGGCGTAAACGTCATAGAGATATTTTGATCCCACTGGGTGGTCTTCTTCCGATCGATGTTTAGCCGCCACCGTAGTAGACACTTTTTAGAACACTGTTCACATATTCCTTCTGTTCCTATTCCTCCATCCGCCCGTAATTAATTAGCGGACCAGCGCCTTAAAAGAACCATCTCAGAGCCCCACTAGTGCTTCGATGGCGCCCTAATAGAGCCTGCTCATCACCCCACTAGTTCCTCGATAGCTTCATTACAGGGCCCCAATTGTGTCCTAAAAAGAGGGAAATAGGGGAAAGAGCGCAATATTCGCAAAGTTTATAAAAATTTATCAACAGGAAACGTACTAAACGTTATCTAAGTTCGAAACGTTACTTCCACTGGACAACCTAGACCTATGGCCAACCGTAGTTTTTGGAACGACCTCCTCCCTTTCCCTAAAATTGGCAACGTAGTTTATGGGCAGCTTCTCAATTTTTCTAAGAATTAAATCCAGAATAAGGGGGTGGTGCCGAGAGAACAGTTTAACATATGCGAAAGTGGAACGCAGTTAGTCAGGAAGTCTTGGCTAAGAGAAACACGTGTTCACGGCTATAACGTTGTGGTGGGTCCGAGGCAAATGAGTACACAAGTACGTAAGTCCATATAACTCTATGTCCTCCTCCATGACGGGTCGTCGTCGAGACGGACGGGCGAAGCGGAAATGATTTGGGGCGTTGAAGCTAATGTGCTTATAGCAGGAGGAAAACGTCGATTATAACCACAATTCAACCGCACTCGGCCCTATCGGACACTTTTGCCGCTTTCGATTTACTCATGTCCGTAAAAATGTAATGCATCATGAAAATCATAAATAACCGTGAAGTTGTTTACGCAAAATGCGTTTCTCCCAATTGCACAGCATAATTTGAGGATACCATCAAGAATGGACACGAACCACTTCAGCTGCAGAAGTTTCTCGAATTCGGTAAGGTAGGTTTCGTGATTTTTTTTCGTGCTTCCCGCGCATTTAATAGTTTTTACGCAAAATGCTTAATTGAGATAAGAAATAACCTTGAAGTTGTTTACGCAAATTCTTCTCTCACAATTGAGCAATATCATTTTGTGAAGTCATCGGGACCCTTCGAGAACATTCTAACAACTTAGCACGTATATGAACCACTACGGCTTTATAATTTTCTCGAAGTCGGTAAGGTAGGTTTCATGGTCCAGAACGCTCCCTGCATATCTACTGAAATTCTTTTTAATAATAGCGTTTGAAATTGAACAATTTCTAATCGCGTGAATCCGTATTCAAAGTTTTAATTTTTTCAAAGTGAAAACCTTAACAGTTGGACATTTTGAAGTCGAAAACGTTTAAAATCAATTAATTTCAAATTCAATTAATAAGAAATTAATACTTTCATATTTAAATTACGCAGTCTCAAATTTAAAGCCTTAATTGTTGAGCAATTTCAAGTTTACGAGTTCTAAAAGAAATATATTAAACCCTGATTTCATATCCTTCAAGCTGAATGACTATTGTTAAAAAATTGTTTGAACTTGAAACTTTATTTTGATTGTGCAAAGAATATTTGAAAATCAATCAGAATTACGTAATCTATATTCCTAAACAAATTAAGTTATTATTTTAGTTATTCAGTGTCTGACACTGCTTTTTTTCATTTTCTTTAAAAATTTGATGACTTTTTTAGTTTTCTTGGACTTTCTACGAAATTCCACGTGATTTTTCTCTAATTTTATGCGACTTTTTTCAAGCCTTTTAGTCGACCCAAGCCCTGTTTTGGCATTAGAAAACTTTTTTGATCAGGCCAAATTTTTTTTCTACATTTTTATTTGTTTGAAAAATTGTTCATTTTTTTAAATTGCTCTATTTTTTAACTAATTAAGATATTAAACTTTTCTTTCATGATTCTGGTGAGAGTATTCACTCTTTCGAAATCCGCAGGAAAAATGTAAAAATACTAATTTTTGGTTTCGTGGCTCTGGGGTCCGTAAATGATGAAGAAGATTTAGATTTCCATCAGACGTTTCGGCTCCATATATGGGCCCCTCTTCAGTGCTTTATTCTAGAAAAAGTTTTTTGTACATTTCACTTTATCTAAATCTTCTTTATCATTTACTGATGAATAATAAATTTTCATTTTCTTCAAAAAATACGCAAATTATGAAAAAAGTTTCAAAGAAAAGTTGTTCCTCTTTCAAAGATCTACAAGAAGTTCCGTTACCACTTTTCGATATTTCGCAAAAAAATTATTTGTTATTAAAAAATTAAAAATTAAAAAACTTTGCAAGTGATGTGATAAAACATGAAAGTATCTATCTCTAATGATATAATTACTGAAAAATCATGAGAAACTATACCTCACATCGATGGGTTCTACGAATATTAGGCTATTGTTCCGTTGCCGTTAAGAAAGCGACTATCATCCCATTACGAATAAGTACTGGTCTATCGTTCCGATACGGATAAGAACTAGTCTAAATTCATTTAGCTAAGTTTTCAGGAGGAAGAAATGAAATTTTGCATTCGTAAATCAAATCAGGAACTAAAAATAAATGAAAAAGTTTTGAAAGTAATAATATTTATCGCATGATCTTGATAAATAATCCAAAATAAATCTCTTTTCGGTCGTAGTAATGACAAAAATGTGTAGTTTTCTGATCTCCGGTCTGTGTTGTGTGTTATTTTTGTAATATTTTCAGAAATAAGTTAATAAAAAATTAAGGATATCGTTTCGAAGATGCTCATTGATAGAAATATTAATTAATTATCTTGTTGATTACAGTTTTCTGTCTAAAGTCAAATTTGTCCAGATAAAATTTTAAACATAACCTATAAGTTATGTCATTATGGAAAATGGAGTTTAGGAACTTTTAGGAATGTATTAAATAGAAAATAATACAATATTTTCACAATTAATTGTGATAAAGTTAATGAACTAAAAGTATTTGTAATCATCGTGATTTACTATTTGAGAAATTTACATTCGAGATCCTATTGTGTGGATGATAGCCTATTATTCGTCGGAACATTTCCTACGAATTGAAAACTCCAGTATTTTGTATTACAGTTTGTAACGCAATCTAGGCTCCTATAACTTTCAAAACAAGAAGTTTTTGAAGATTTTTATTTCTTTTAACACTTCTACCCGTTTACTAAATTTCTTAAAAAATGATGTTAGACTAATTCTTATCCATCGCGAAACGATAGACTAATGCTGAATCGTAATGGGATGATAGTCGCTTTCTTAACGGTAACGGAAAAATAGCCTAATATTCGTAGAATCCATCGACATGTACTTAAAGAAACAGAAAGAAAAAATTGTCATCTTTGAAAAAATTCTTGTGTATACAAATATTTAGAAAACGGTAAAAAATCTTGAAAATGTTTAAAGAAGTTTTTGTAGATCTTTTAAAGAAGAATAACTTTGCTGCGTAAACTTTGTTCGTATCTGTCGTATTTTTGAAAAAAAATGAAAATGTTTAATCATCAGAAAAATTGCCACAATTTTGCTAATTTTCAACATTTTTAAAAATTTTCCTGTGGAATTTGAAAAAATGTTAAATCCGTCATCAGAGTCAAAAAAGAAAAGTCAAATACCTTAACCAGTTAAAAAATACAGTTTAACAGAACTTCTACCGTAATTTGTATGTTAATCTCGGTTAACATCAACACCATCATGATGAAGACATTTCATTATTTCTAGTCGGAATTCGGAAAATGCGGATAATGAAATGGAGTCTTACAAATATTATCGTCAATATTTACAGCAGCCTTGACAGCAGCTCCTTTTTGCCGAAGCGTTATAAGAGAATCTTCGAAAGTCTGAAAATAAATCGATCTCGTTTATCGACGTATAGAATAATAAATCCAAGGTCGCTGAGTGGAATTCTTTCTCTTACCAATTTCAACAGCCCAATTTGTCCTAAACCGAAAAAATCAAATCAACTTTCATCAAGAAAATCAATATTTGGATCGATAGGAAAAGAATGTGATATCATATGCACGTGTGCAACTGTGCATTCGATTTTATCGAGCCTGAAGCAAAATTCGAAGCGAGATAGTCTGGTGTGCAGGCCACTCACGCGGCAGCACGAGACTTAAAATATACCTCGTGTGTGGCTCGCGTTCTCGAGAAACGGCTCTCTTTCTCTCATTCGACCCCCTCTCGCAGTCCACCACCTCTCCCAATCCATCCCCTCCCCATTCCTCCCACTCTCGCATTCAATTTTGCCCCTCGCGGCTCGCTCACTGCTGCCTTATCTATAACTCTGTCGTCCCTCTACTCTCATCCAACTCACCGGAGTCGAACCCCCGAGGCGAACTCCAGTCTCCTGTGTCACCTAAGCTCACGAGGATTTGTGTCATAAAGGAGTCCCAATAGAGACCTGACCCAGGCGTATGAGGTCTTGGATGTTGAACATCCCCGCGTTCCTGCTCTGAACCACTTTTCCGCATCGTCGCATCACGTATTGTTCACGAGAGTGAAATTTTATTAACGGGTCATTTCGGGATGGGCTTCTATTCCAGTCAAAAAAGTAATGGAAAAAATTGCCAATTTAGGAAATCGATTGAGAGGTTTCGACTCGGCTCGTACTAATTAAAAGATTCGATAAGGATGAGGGTACTAGTGTTCCCAATACAATTTATGTGGGATTCAGTATGTGCTTGAAGTTCTGAACGTTCAAATGAACGAAATTTTTTACTGATGACTTTGTAAACCAGAAAAAGTGCTAAAATTTTTGTTCATTTCAGTCTCGAATAGAGTTTCCACAAATGAACAACTTTGTGAGTGACAGTGAAGAAGAGACAAAATTGAATAAAATGTAACTTGCCACCTTATACAAGGTTAGTCTGCGCTGAATAATTTTATAATTTTTATAAAAATAACCCCCTCCCCCAACCGGAGTTTCTTTTTTAAAAAAAGCTTAAATAATAGTTGTTTCGTAATAATATTATCTGTTGATCAACATCTTAGACAACAAAATCTGATGACTATATTGATGAGAATCGAAATTTGATAAATTCAGATTTTAAAACTATTTGTTAAGAATATTCCATCTCTCCGTAGTACAATATTTTAATTACGTCACTTCGCTCAGAGTCGAATAATATGTGTACCAAAGAGCTTAGTCCTTAGGAAATGAGAGTCGCATTAACTTCATTGGAAAAAAAGGTTTCATCCATTAAACAATTGGTACATAAATTACTCAAAAATTCTTAGCAAATTGACATATACGCTAGGGGCTAGGCCGAAAATATAATAGTTAAAATCCAAGATTTTGTTACGTCAATTATTAATGATAATTTTCGTCATACCAAAACATTATACTCTAACAGCCCCTACAAGCATACCTTGCGAAAAAATCTTCACATTGTACCATGTAAAATCATTTTTTCTAGAATAAAGCACTAATGAGGACCCCCGCCTGGGTCGAAACGTGTGTTTCACTTGTAAAAAATCAAGCATTTCTTATTTCTGGATCCTAAAGCCAATCACAACATCAACTACGAAGAATCTATATTGGAAATAATTTATTATTGAAACAGAATTATAAAGCATATTTTAAATTGCAGTTGGAACCATATTTATGGGTAGAATAGAAATGAGGACAAATATTTCGTTCATTTCATTTCGTTCGCCAAAAATATACTTCGTAATTCATGATGCTCTCAAAACAGTGAAATTAATGTGATTTTCCACAAAAATATTGGAATAAATTCTTTTAAATAAAATTAATGTATACATATAAGAATTTGTTTTACAACAGTTGACCCATGAACCCGAAAAGATGAATCTTCGACAACAAAAATGGATTTTTTAGAAAAGAGTTGAATTTACAACCTTGAAAAATGAATTTTTAACCCAAAAGGACGAATTTTCAACAAAAATGTTGAATTTTCGAATAAAAAAATATTTAAATTTTAAGCAAAAACAGTTAAATCTTCAAATCAAAAAGACCAACTTTTTGGAAGACAAGGGAATTTTTAACAAAGCAGTTGAATTGTCGACTGAATAAGATGAAGAAGAAGAAGAATTAAATTTTTACAAAAAAATAAGGATTTTCAACCAAAGAGCTGAATCTTCAACCAAAAGAAAAGAATTTTTAAGAAAGTAGTTCAACTTTTACCCAAGTATTTGAATCTTCAACCAAATAGTTGAATCCTGAATCAGAATAGAGTAATTTTCATCCAAACAGTTGCATTTTTAATCAAAAAGGATGAATTTTCAACAAAAAAGATGAATTTTCAACGAAAAATGTAATACATAGTTGATATTTCAATCAAAAATGATTTTTAACCATGAAAAAAAATTATTACCGAATTGTTAAATTTTCATTAAATAGTTGAATCCTGGAACAAAACAAATCAAGTTTTAACCAAACAGTTGGATTTTTAACCAAAAAGATGAGCTTTCGACTACTACTTGAACTACTACTGAGCTTGAACTACTACTGGGTTCTTAATGATATATTTTTCACTGTGGCTTATTCTGAAATACACCGAAAAAAAATATAAGCATCGATACCAGCGAATTACTTCATGCATTGACGAAACATAACTGATCTTACTGATTGTTATTGATGTAAACTGATGTTGTTGGTTTTGTAGATTCTGCTTTCTTAAATATCACAACAGTGATGACCTACCAAGATTGGTTTTATTTATCCAAGGGAACAGAGGAAAATGAGCCAGCGAAGAAGCTGGGCCCCCTACCCTTACCTCTGACTCCTAGGCAGCCAACAACCTCTTAAGTTTTTTCTTAATAAAATAACGTTAATTTAATTGTCAAACCAGATTTTTTTTAGTGTACGATGCGACTAATTGTACTACTAGTTATTAGTGGCATTTCACTCTTTACTTTAGTAGTTTCCTTTACACTTTACTCAAGTTTTAGTCAAGAATGTTACTGAAGCAAATTAGCTGTCTAGACTAGCTTACAATAATATTTATGACAATTGCTTGATGATTTAGTTTAGTCAATGCAGTGATTTAGAAAATATGAGAACCCAAAGAGTGGCTACGATTCGCGACTACCTGCTCACTAATCGTTCCAAGAACCTTCCACCTGATGAAGACTGAGGCGTGAGGGGAACTCAAGCTTTCCGGTTGTCTGCCTTTAATCCATTACATGAGACGAAATGCGTCGGCACGATCGTCTCGTCGCTCTTCAAGAGCATTGTTCACTGATAAAACACAGTTGTTGCCCAATGAGTGGGAGATGATACACGAGGGGAGATTATTATTTTACAAACGTTCACTCCGATTCTCTCTCGTCCTTTATTCGTCAAAGCGTAATTATTTTACCAGCACTTTGCTACTTCACGTATTCAGATTAAAGCGTTATTTTCACTTCAGTCTTTTTCTTCTTTATTATTATTTTATACTTAATATTCCATTTTACTTTTTATGTCATTTATCTTCTTTTTATTATTCAAAATTGAATGTACCTGAATTAGTACATCAATTTTTAAAAATAATTCTATTTGATTTTCAAATATATTTTTAATTTTGAACTTCAGGAACATTAATTTTGAACTTGAAATTACTCACAAATTAAATATGAGACTGTATAATTGGAATACGAAGTGATTCATTGTTTAATAATTCAGACTCAACAGGCCAAGCATCGCTGAGAGTTTCAAGCAAAAGAGACGAATTTTTAACTAATTAATTGAATTTTTAACAAAATAGCCGAATTTTTAAATAAAGAGATTAAACCTAAACCAAAAACAGTTGCATTTTCAGCAAATACTTGAATTTTCAAGCCAAAAAGACGAATTTTTCAGAAGACAGTGAATTAACAGCCTGAAAAGTTTAATTTTCAACAAATAGATCGATTTCGACAGAAAAAGATGAATTTTTAATCAAATAGTTTAATTAAAAAAAAACTCAACTTTTAACCAAACAGTTGTATCTACAACCATATTGGTTGGTTCTAACCATGTTGGACTTTCAATCAAAATAGACGAGATGTCAACAAAATAGACTAAGTTTTATGCAAATAGTTAAATTTTCAACCAATAAAGATTACTTTTCTACCATAAAAGAGTAATTTTCAATCTAAAAGGAATAAATTTTGTATCCAAAAAGGCTAATGTTCAACAAAACAGTTAAGTTTTCGACAAAAAAAAGACTTCTTAACAAAACAGTTGAATTTTCAACAAAATAATCAAATTCTCAACCAAATGGATGCAATTTGATGTGCTTGAAGTTCTGAACGTTCTAATGAACGAAGATTTTTACTGATGACTTTGTAAACCAGAAAAAGTGTTCAAATGTTTGTTAATTTATATTGGAAAAGATTTATTATTGAAATGGAATTATAATGCATATTTTAAATTGCAGTTGGAACCATATTTATTGGTAAAATAGAAATGGGAAAAAATATTTCGTTCATTTGAACGTTCGCAACTTGATTAAAATTTTAAATTTCTACCAAAAATAGTTCGCTTTTGCCTTATTGGGTTCTATTATTTAATTGAGTTCGCATTTAAACGAAAAAAAAATCAAAAGGAAAAGTTTCTTAAAAACTTAAGAAAATTAAAACTTTGAATACGGATTCATGAAATTCCAAATAGTTCTGAATTTCCATTTTAAAAGTTTTGTCGTGATTAAAATTTAATCTGAGTATGGCAAAAATTCGGAGAATAACAGAAAAAAAGACAATTAATCGCAGTTTTCTTGAAAAGTCGCACGATCCAAGACTTGGAGTCAGGATCAAAGAACCGGTCATAACTTTATGGCGCTCATAGTGGAGAGGCCCCTGACCGCTTGAATTTAAGCGACGTCGGCCCCCCCCCCCCCCCCGTCCTACGCGCCAGAATGTTTCAAAATAATGAACGACTATTTTGCACTGTTTCTACTTTAAAAAGCATTCAATAAAAATTTCAATCATTTCAACGTTCAGAACATCAAGCACATGAAAATTGAGATGTATTTAAGTCCTTAATACTCAACAATACAGTCTCCGAAAACAATGAAATTCGATATGAAAACAGCGCGAGAGTGAAATCGATTCCATTTCGAGGGGAATATTGTAAAAGACGATGTAAAATATTCTATTTTCCTTTTATGACTGTCAATAACGGTGCTGAAAATAAATACCTCATTACGTCATGAGTCACTTTGGTGTCATGAAATCTTATCACAAAGGCATGTTTGACTGAATTGAAATGTTCGGCATTCTCTGTTATTATTATGCATATCGCACAATCAGTAGAAGCATTCTTTCGCTTTTTATTTCAGATAAGCCCAATCCGGCCTAATCGATAATTATGGATAATTAAATAAAAATTAAAGATTGGAATTCAAATTGAAAGAGCGAGTTTCATTTTATTAAAATCATTTTTAATGAAAGCGATATTAATATCCCGACGAACAACGATACGCTGATAAGAGAGAACTTCATCGAAACAAGAGAGAGAGAGGAGGAGAGACATGTGCGCCTCGACGAGTGGATCTTGTGCAATGTTTTCGTTCTGCGCTTCATACTTTTAAAGATGTCTGGCTTTTCAAACATTCTACCATGTTTTTATCCCAACAACTCTGGTGAACAAGACTTCAAAAAAATCCCGCTCTATTTCCTGTAATAATCACTTTTAAACACAAAATACTCCATAAAGTAAAAAGTACACATAGACTCACTTCAAGGCCTTCTAATTTTAAAACTACAAACTAGACACATTTCGAAATAAAAGATTCAAAATTATACGTACAAATTCCAAGCATCGGCCTTAAGAATTAAATAACTCTAAAGCCATTAAGAATAGATTAAACACGAATGACAAGAATTTAAAATTGTACAATATACACTTTCGAGAGAAAAATTAAATAATTTGAAAGCCTTGAAACTTTAACTGCTAATTGTTAAATTTGAAATTCTTCAAAAGCTCGTCGTCATGACAGACCATGTTTCGGCCTCGTTTCAGGATTTGTAGTGGCATACAAACATTGCCAAGCTGCGGTCGCTTTTGTGCATACGAGGATGTTTCGGTGAACTAGAGACTAGACTAGAGGAACGCCGCCGATCCAGCGAGTAATGGAGGTTACTGGAGCGCTATTTGCTTCTAAATTGCGGTGCTTTGTAAGTAATTATTACGATACCCCTACAAGAGCATCAAGTTAATTTTATTAGATTACGTCCCTCAACGATAAGAACAAAGTATTTCGAGCCCAATTTCAACTCCCCGGCAGAGGGGAGAAACTGCTGGTAGTTTAGACTAGTTTAGAGTTAAAGGCAAAAGGAGGAGCTATTATGTACCTGAAGTTCCGAACATTCAAATGAACGAAATATTTTTCCTCATTTCTATTCTACCCATAAATATTGCTTCAACTGCAATTTAAAATATGCTTTATAATTCTGTTTCAATAATAAACATTTCCAATATAAATGAGCATACATTTTAGCACTTTTTCTGGTTTACAAAGTCATCAGTAAAAAAAATTCGTTCATTTGAACGTTCAGAACTTCCAGCACATGGAGCGATTAATCTTTTTACCATTAATTACGTAAGGATTATTTTTGAAATTTTAGACCTCGATATGGGGAGTCGCGCCTGAGCCGAGTGAAACCATGGCTCGAAAGTATAAGGCAAGCCTCTGACACACGCGATATCGTGTGTCAGAGACCGGAGGCTTGCTTCCCTTCACCCACTCAAAGGAGTCCGTCAGTTATTCATCTCTCTCTCTCTATAAAAAAATTGTTATTTCCGAACTTATTGCTATTTTTCGTAAACATTAAAATTTGATGTTTTTTTAAATAACTTCTAATAAAATTAAAATACACTGCCTTTCATTTATGCCCATAAAACGGGTAATTTTATCACCTTTCATGCAATGATTAAAAGAAAATTTACAGTTTATTATTATTAAAACTAGGGTACTTGTTCAAACTACTGGAAAATAGACGTCTGGAAACTTTTGCACGGCATTACATATAAGAGAAAATTAATTTGTATATTCCTACATGTACGTGAGTTATTTGCTTTATGTAAGATTTCAATTTCAGTTGAAGTTTACCGAAGATATTTACACATAAATCTGCCTTGGGTCGTAGTTTAGGACACACGTGACGTTTTTCTTTTCTTAATACATATATCAACTATTTTGGTGCTTGAAGTTCTGAACGTTCAAATGAACGAAATTTTTTACTGATGGTTTTGTAAACCAGAAAAAGTCCTCAAATGTTTGTTCATTTATATTGGAAACAATCTATTATTGAAACAGAATTATAATGCATATGCTAAATTGCAGTTGGAACAATATATATGGGTAAAATAGAAATGGGGAAAAATATTTCGTTCTATTTAGAGTGATATGAAAATTTTTTAAGGGATTTCAAAATCCAAAGGATTCCAAGAGGTTTCACAGATTTCGAAAGCTTGAAGAAATTCTCAAAGGATTAAAAAAAGTATCCAGGATATCAATGGTATTTAAAAGAATTAAAGGAGTTCCAACGGATTTCTAGAGAACTGTAGTGATTAAATTAAATTTCAAGGAAATTTTAAGGATTTCTACTAATTTCAGGGATTTCACCAGATTTAAAGGTTTCATAGAATATGAAAAAAATAGGATTTCAAAGTCTTTATTTTTGTAGGATCTCCAAGGACTTTCACAATTTTTTTAATTACAATGAATTTCAAAGGATTTAAAAGAGTTCTGGGCATTTTACAAGGTTCCAAACAAATTTTTAATAGCTTAAAAAATTCTGAAGGGATTTTTGGGAAATTCGAAGAACTTTTAGAGAAATTTAAGGAGTAAATGATTTTAAATTAAATTTTAAGGCACGTCTAGGGATTTCATGGGTTTTTATTGAGTCTCGGAGGATTTCAAAGATTTAATAATTTTTAAAGGAACACAAAAAGTAAGATTTCAGAGATTCAGCTACATCGAATTTTCAAATAAAGAGATTAAAATATCAACCAAAAACAGTTGTATTTTCAGCAAATACTTGAATTTCAAGCCAAAAAGACGAATTTTTCAGAAGACAAGTTTAAATTTCAACAAATAGATCGATTTCAACAGAAAAAGATAAAATTTTAATCAAATAGTTTAATTAAAAAAAAACAAAATCAATTTTTAACCAAACAGTTGTAAATATAAAGCATTTTAAGGGATTCTAAGACATTTCGAAACATCCAGAGAGTTCAATCGTTTTAATGGAACTGTACGAGATTACGTACGATATTCATGGAATTCAAAGGATTTCAAGGAATTTTAACATGATTTAAAAAATTGTAAGGGATTTACAAACTTTTTAAAAAAATTCAAAAGGCTATAAAGAATTTCAAAAGATACCGAAGTATTTTCACGAACGATTAGGTGATTGTAATGGGATATCGAAGATTGGAAGCGAGATTTCAAATAATTTCACGAAATATTTTCCCCCAATTATATTTAATTCATAAATGTTGATCTAACTACAAGTTGAAATATGAATTATAATTTTATTTTAATAATCTATTAATCATAATATACATTAACAAATATTTGAGTTGGAACAATATTTATAGGTAAACTAAAAATGCGGCAAAATACTTCGTTCATTTGAACTTCGGAACTTCAGGTACGTAACTTCAAGAACCTGCAAAGTTTTCAAAGGATTTCCAAAGATGTAACGGAATTTTAAAGGATTTCCGAACGGATTTTATAATTTTTAAGGGATTTCCATAAGTTTTAAAGGATCATAAGGGATTTTACAAAATTTCAAGGGATTTCAAGGAATTGGACGTTTGCATTGTCAACAGCCAAAACAGGTCTTACTCAACACATTTAAAATGTACCTGCAGTTCAGAACGTTCAAATGATCAAAACATTTTTTCCCAGTTTTATTTTATCAAAAAATATTGCTCCAACTACAATTACAAAAATGCATGCAAAGTTTATTTTGTAATCTGTTATTTGCAATACAAATTGAATCAATATTTCAGCGCTGTTTCTAGTTTACATAAAGCTATCAGTAAAAATGTAGTTCACTTGAACGTTCAGAATTTCAAGCACATCATTTAAACAAAAGTTAGAAACAGAAAACTTACGTAAGAAATTAACCCCCCCCCCCACTAAAAATAAAAAAGCCTTACATAATTAATGGACGCTCCCTTTACTATTCCTAAGAAAAGAAGTATGTAGTAACTTTTCAAGTAGTAATGCGTCACGTTTCATGTAACTGAAGTTCTGAACGTTCAAATGAACGAAATATTTTTCCCAATTCTATTTTATCTACAAATATTGTTCCAAATAAAATATAAAATAATGCAATTGCAGTTTTTTTGTAATCTATGTTTCGTAATATAAATGGATGAATATTTTAGCACAGTTTCTAGTATAAAAAGCCATCAGTAAAAAGTTTCGTTTCAACAATTATGACATGGCGCATAAATATTCCGCAAATTCCATTTTTCCGAATGTCAACATAACCTGATATTCATTTTCACGAATTTGTATTTGTCATATTTTACATTTATTTATCGTTTGAGATCATTTTAATTTTCCCGAATAACTACATAACCTAGAATTCTTTTACAGTACATGAATCGATATTTGTCATAAATCCCATTTAATCCAATTGCCATGTAACAGAAATTTCATTTGCCCTGCATCACACCCATCCTAAAATAATGGCGCGAAAGTCAAATGAAAAGTTGTGACTGACTGAATTTGAGTGTCGCGCAATCATTAAAAAATACTCATCACGCTAGAAAATACTCGATAAATCCTTTCTAAATTGATTGAAACTTTCTATTCGTCGAAAATAGTTTCTGGGTCAATCAGACCTCTCCTTTTCGAAAAGGTTTTTCAATATTATAATCCTCTGAAAATTGAGTGCGTTCATCGATTGGAAAGAACGACTGGTTGAAGTACGACATCGACGATAATTGCGTTTGTAATAGAGAATCCACTGGGACGAGAGCACGGGGCAATCTAGTTTTTTGCTTGACTTCGGAAAAAACACATCAACCTTGAGTTTGAAAGTTTTCTATCAATAAAGCAGACAAAATAAAATTATTTGTATTAGAAAAAATAGAATACTTCTTTTCTATGCAAACGATGCTAAAAATAAACGGCCGTAAAAGTTTAACGATATATGTAAATTGTAAATATGCATCTATAAAACTGTAAATATTCAAAACTAATTTGAATTCCGGAGAGGTAATGAAGATGAAGATTAAAAGTTGATAAAACTGGCTTGAACTTGGAAAAGCTATAGCCCCTCTTGAATCGGAAGTTCATTGCTGAATATGGACCCAAACAAAGCAGGAATTTCATTATAATAAACAAGATGCAGTCGGAGCTTTTATTATAGAAAAGAGTGTTTCATATTCCAAGGAAAACAAAATTAAAGCACTACGCAAATCATAACTAAGGAGTTAATAATGTACGTGAAGGTCCGAACGTTAAAATGAACGAAATATTTTTCCCGATTTCTATTTTACTTACAAATATTGCAGTAACTGCAATTTAAAATATGAATTATAATTCTGTTTTGAACGTTCAGAACTTCAAGCACATGAGTTAATAAGTATCCCGGACAAAGAAGAGTTTCGAAAACAATAGAATAAAAAGATTTTATATTTGAATGATTCAAAACGGATAAGACATCTCATGTATCCGGTCATCTCCAGACATAACCAGTCATCGTCAGACAATGCAACGTTAACTAATTACTAAATCATATATTCCCTTTTAGGAATTATAACAATGTTATAGGAAAGATTAATTTGATTATTTAACAATGAGTAGCACGGGATGATTTTTTAACTGTTTTTCCTGCAAGGTGTCAATTTCGCTCCAAATTTATATTCCACTTTCGCTGATGTACCTGAAGTTACGAACGTTCAAATGAACGAAATATTTTTTCCCATTTCTATTTTACCAATAAATATTGTTCCAACTGTAATTAAAAATATGCATTATAATTCTGTTTCAATAATAAATCATTTCCAATAAAAATGAACAAACGTTTGAGCACTTTTTCTGGTTTACAAAGTTATCAGTAAAAAATTTCGTTCATTTGAACGTTCAGAACTTCAAGCACATCTTCCGCTGTCCACTCCAATTCCAATTAACTTGAATCTTACCTTAAAAGACGATTTCTGTTGCAGTTTCTCTGGCTGTTGCTTGCATTAAATCCAAATTAATCCAAATAAAGGGCACTAATTACACTTCTGTATCACTTTCAACAAAACACTATCATTGAAAACACTTATGAGATCATCCTCAACGAATCTTTAACTTATACAACGACGCACATCGTTTCCTCCACTTTTAAACCAAAATAAAAATCACAGCCGGTTGAGAACCAACAGTCTTTCCGCCGGAAAGTATCACCACGATCCGCACATCATCTCGACACTCATTCTCGATCTCTGATCTCCTAATTCGGATCGAAATAACACAAAAACAGCGAATTTTTCGAAAAAATTCTTTTTTCTTCTCCCGCGTTACGTAAAAGTGCGCGACGAATAAACTGGGCCGAGAAGCGCGTTCTCAGCGTAACGCGCTCTGTGAGTCGTATCAGGCACCGGAGCCAAGGACACGTAACCTACTTTTCACCGCGGACACACTTAACCGACTCTCTTTGCACCACAGGTGTGCACCGCCGACGAAGATATCGGCGCGCCCTGACGAAAGTGGCAGCGTTTCTTGCTCCCTTCACCTCGCGAGCACGAATTTTTGGAGTAAACACTCGATTTTCACGTGATAGACTCGACGAAATCAAGTTATCTGGGAAAACACGCGAAGACGGACCTCAGGCGGCTTGGTTGGTCTCAAAGTTGCGCGCCGATGATGGGAACACGCAAAGTAGCAACACTTGATGTACAAGGAACGAAGAGGAGCAATGCGGTATCACCTCGAGAGAGGTCCGACTCGAACTGAGAGCCGCAAGCGCGCGGCGCTTCAACGACGACTCCGATAGCGCGCGCCTCCATCCCCACCACTTCGACCGCCCCCTCCACTCCGGCGTCCCCCGCACGGCGGGAAACTTTCCGCACCGAGGTCATTTATCGGAAAGCCCCTGAAAACGCAGCCCGTCACTGATTCTCGCTTCGCTCGAGTCAAGAATATTACGAAAAAACTTCTTTTTTGAATTTTCACACCGGTGTTTTTGTTTTTTATTAATAAGGAGGCCTTAAAATTTTTTTTGGAAATGTTCTTTTTTGATTTTCTACTTTTTTAAGCAGTGTTTGGCATATTACGACTTGAAAGGTCATATGCCATAAGGGGGCGTTTAAAACTACGTCAGAGTGTCAGGGGTTAGGGTGGACAGGTCTTGTGACGTAGGAAGGAGGGGTTCACGCACAATGTGACATCACACATGGCTATTTTTCTTGGTTGAAAATTAATTTTTTTAGTTGAAAATTTAACTATTCTATTTTTGGTTGCAAATTGATCGTTTTTAATTGATATTTCGACTGTTAAATTTTTAATTGAGTAATCATCTTTTTTCGTTGAAAATTCAACTACATACTTAGTTGAAAGTTAAATAAACTTCTTTGTAAAAAATTCATTTTATTGGTTGAAGATTGAACTATTTTGTTGAAAATTTATTCTTTTTTCGTTGAAAGTTAATATTTTTAATTTAAAATTTAACTATTCCATTGTTGGTCGAAAATTGATCGTTTCTAGTTGAAAATTCATCAATTTGGTTGAAAATTTATTTAATTTCTTGAAAAATCATCTCTTTTGGTAGAAAATGAATCTTTTTCATTGAAAAATTGAATACTTGGTTAAAAGTTGAGATAATTTGTTAACAATTAATTTTATTAGTTGAAGATTCATCTCTTCGGTTGAAAATTGAACTACTTTGTTGAAAAATCATTTTATTTGTTAAGATTGAACTATTTGGTTGAAAATTCGTTCTTTTTTGGTTTAAAATTAATTTTTTGAACTGAAAATTTAACTATTGTATTTTTGACTGCAAATCACTCGTTTTTAATTGAAAATTCAACTATTAAACTTCTCATTTGAGAAATCATCTTTTTTCGTTGAAAATTCAACTACTTGGTTGAAAGTTAAACTAGTTTGTAAAAAATTCATTGTATTGGTTGAAGATTAAACTATTTTGTTGAAAATTTGTTCTCGTTTGGTTGGAGCTGAATATTTTTAACTGTAAATTTAATTACTCCATTACTCGTTGAAAATTGATCGTCTCTATAGTTGAAAATTCATCAATTTGGTTGAGAGTTTATTTAATTTCTTGTAAATTCGTCTTTTTTGGTAAAAAATGAATATTTTTAATATAAAAATTGACTGCTTAATTGAAAGTTAACTTATTTTGTTAAAAATACATTTTATTATTTGCAGAACCATCTCTTTGATTGAAAATTTAACTATGTTTTTGGAAATTCGTTTTTTTACATTCTCATCATTTATAATTGAGAAAGTAGGTATTAGAATTGTCTGAAACTAGACATCACAGTTTTTCAACGGATCTCCACGTTTTGAGACCTCCTGAAGTCGAAAATCAAGTTTTTGTGACGGCATCTGTTTGTCTGTCCGTCCGTAAACATGATAACTCTCGAAAAAATGAACGGATCTAATCGAGCTTTGGCACACTTTTTTTAGGTCACAAAAGAAAGAACGAGTTCGTTAGCCAGCCATTTTGGGTAGAAATTCAAAAAGTTAGAGCATTTTCAAAATTTTTGAGACCAGTTTTTTAAAGATTTGATCGCACTTTATTAGTTAAAATGTTATTTTAGCTTGTGCCGTTTTTCAAAAAAGTTAATTTTTTTCATTTTGAATGTATTCTTATAACAAAAATTGATTAGAAAATTTGTAAATCTTTTTTGAATGCACAGTTTTTGTTTATTCATCTGTTTCCGCACCTTGCGTCGTTTTGCCAAAAATTTGATTTTTTTTATTCTCAATGTTATTTTCACGTATAAAACAAAAACTACACATCCTATTGAAACATGATTAATAACAAATTTGTAACTCTTTTTGGGTGAACAAATTTTGCCTCTTCATTTTTTCGTAGCTTGTGTTATTCATCTAAAAATTTATTTTTTCTATTTTCAAATCTGTTTCTTAAGAATAAAACAAAAACTATGCGTCATATCAAAAAGTGAATTATAAAAAATTTGTAGATCTTTTTTAGGTGCACAATTTTGGCCGATTCATATTTTGTCATATCTTGCATAGTTTGAAAGCAAAATGGAATTTTTCATTATTTTTTTGTGCGATCAAAATTTGCAATCCTTCTTTACAATGAAGATACTTGGATTAAATAATAACGATATCTTTGAAATCCCTTTAAAATTCATTGAAATCTTTAAAATGCATATGAATTTTCCGAATATCTTGAAATCCCTTAAAATATATTAAAATCCATTAAATCTTTTTAAAGCCATTAAAATTCCTTGAAATCCCTTCAAATCCTTTATATATATATACCATTAAACCATTTCCCTTTCAGGGTAGGCGTGACACTACCCGATTCACTACACTATTCGATTTATGATATTCAGAAATCCTTTTAAATTCTCTTCAACGTGTTGTAATCTCTTAAAATCCCTTAAAATACTTTGAAATGTTATGAAATCTCTTAAAAGCCCTTCCAATTTTCAAAATCCCACTAAAATCCCCTGATATCCTTTAAAATTCGTGAAAATATTTCAATATAACATGAAATCCCTTAAAATCTCTTAAAATCCCTTGAAACCCGGGGAAAATCATTCAAAATCCGCTGAATTCCTTCGGTATCTCTTGAAATCCTTGAATATCCTGTCAAATTTTTGGAAATCTAATTAAAATCCTTAAAGTTCCTTAAAATCCATTGAAAAATTGAGATTGTTTCTAAAATTGTACTAAAGTCATTTCTCCAAACTCTTGAAATCTTTCAAATTAATTTGAAATGTTACCCTTTATTATTATTATTATTATTATACCATTAAGCCATTTCCCTTTCGGGGTAGGCGTGACTCGCTCGGTGAGGAAAGGAGTAATGCGAGGTAGGGGGTATAGATTTTTTAGATTGATCTAGAATTCTCGTGTTATTTATTTAAATGACACGTTCGTTTCGCAACATTGCTCCGACCCAGGTTACTGATCAATCTCTCTAGCGATCACCCCAAGCGAAGAGCCTCACAAAATTGTTATGTGTGGTTCCCCACTTGGGCCCACTAGTATCCAAGGTATTTTTATTGCAGGCGTCATTCACTCTATTGTCACTCTGTTTATAAACTATTTGTCGCCACACTTTTCTGTCCTGGCATACTTCTCTAGCTTCCTTCACGTCCATGCATTTTTTCATACAAGCTCTCGTGTTTCTATAGCTTCTTATATCTCTTCGGAATAAGGCCTCATTCACACATTCTAACCACTCTTTCGGCGGACTGCCTCTGGGCATTCTGCCATTTACTTTACCTTCATACACTTGTTTCGTCAGTCTTTCATCTTTCATTCTTTCAACATGCCAGAACCATCTTAATTGATTTCTTTCCGATATGCCAACTAGTGTCTCATCTGTAACACATTCTTTGAGGATTATCTCACTTTGTGAGATTATCTCTTTTTTTTATTATCACTTTGTCCATCACTGTTTTCCCGCATATTGTGCGCAGAGGTTTCATGCCAATCGCGTTAATTTTACTCTTATCATTTTCTTGACAGGTCCATGTCTCGCTACCGTATAGCACAGTCGGTAAAAATATAGAACTATGTATTGCCATTTTCGTTTTTTTATATGTTTTTACTTCTAAGAATGGATCCTGCTCTACCGATAACGTTCTCACCCTCATTTATGCGCCTATCTAACTCCCCATCTATCTTTCCGTCGCTAGTGAATACGCTACCCAGATATACGTACTTATCAACTTGTTCGAGTCTCTCATCATTTAGGACAATGTTGCACATTGTTTTATATCACCTTTTCCTTCGAACGCCATGATTTTTGTTTTGTTTACGTTAATTTTGAGGCCCATGTTCTTCATGCTTGTATTCAGTTTATTCAACATTCTTTGCAAGTCCTCGATTGAATCTGCTATAATGATCTTGTCATCTGCGAAAGCTAACCCACGTACCCTCACTGTCTCGAGATATGCAGCTTCTTCGTCGAAGAGGGCCATAACGCATCCTTGTTTCACGCGTTGCGTAATATCGAACCAGTCACTCAGTTTCCCATTAACCCTAACACTCGCATTACTACCTGCATATATTGTTTGTATTGCTTGTAGGAGCCATCCATTGACTCTGTAAACTGTTAGAAATGTTCGGAAAATTCCGACATTATAGTAAATTCACTAAATTTTTATTAAACTTCAGAAACGGTATCTGAAAATTACAAATAGTTTCTTAAAATTCCTGAATCGTAACAGAAATTTAAGTTATCGTAACCGAAAGAAGTGCGCAGTTGTATGCGCACTCGTTGCATCTCGATCGCAGGAGGCAAAGCATGGTGGTTCAGTGGTAATCGGCGGAAGTGAAGTGCAAAATGAGGTGGAATAATTCAATATTGAAAAGGATTTGATCCAGGTTTTAATCAGTTTGATCCAGGCTTTCTTCGATTTGGTCCAGGTTTCAATTGGATGGTGAGTCCGCTATGAACGTGAAATCACGCCCTCCTGGCTAGATAGGTTAAGTATGTAATTTTTAATCGTTCTATCTCTCATTGCTCTCATTTATTGATTTACAACGTAGATCAAGGAACAGATACTTTGTGTGTATCATTAATTTTAATATAAATTTGCAGTGTCTATTTGTCTTGAAAATATAAATTATAGTAAGACTATATACGAGCGAAGTTTGTTTGCAAATAACTACTTATATATTTATTTTATATAATATACTCAATAAATCAAATGTGAAAAAAAACTTCTCATCATAAAATATGGGCTTTAATCATATATTTGATGCAATGAGTATAAGTACTATTATAACATGAATACATCAGAAGTTGTTCGTATTAACTTCACTCATATTTTCTTACTATTTATATTCTCATGGCAAATATATAGACTACATATTTTATATTAAAATTAATGAACCGAAAAAATTTTTTAACCTCTTGAAATTTTCAGTTACAGTAACTGAAAATTCATAAACTGTAACAGAATTTTCTGAAACATATGTGACTGAAGCGTTATGCAGTTATCGTTGCTGAAATTTCTGTTACAGTTTAGGAAAACTTAGAAACGGTTTCTGCATAAAGCTTTTAGTGACGCGTCTCTGAAAATTCCTACAGAAATTTCTAACAGTGTATATATTGAGTAAAAAATACAGAATCTTACATAACAAAGGGAGGGGCTATAAAAATCTTACCTTACGAATCCTTACAATAGGAGCGAGGGGGTCTTAAATTTAAACAATAATCATTACGTAATTAATGGACGTTGTCTAATGACACTTCCACTCTTAATTTCTTAATTTATTTTGTTCTCTTTTATCAAAATCAAATTCACATTTTCATTTATATCTCTTAAGTGAGAATCTCGGTAACAATTGTCTCAATCGCATCCATTCTTTTTCCTCAGTCCAGATTTCTATTTCACTACTTTTGCATTAATTCATCGAAGGTTCTCATGAATCGGAAAGAACTGGTTCCTCCGGATTCAAATTCTGCCTTATAACCATTTCCCAAGCATCGGTCACGTTTTCCAGTTCGGAGTCAATATTTGCTTTGGTACTTCGATTGTTGACTCCTACCCTAAATCTGCAGAACACCCTGAATCTATTATTCTATTATATTGTTTCCTGCGTTTTCTGAAATTTATGTTTCCCAAAAATTCTTTCAAAAATGTTTTACAGATTACAATTGACAAGAATAGATCTGGGGGGGGGCTGTGCCCCCCCCCCCGAGATTAAGAACCCAAATATAAAATTTAAAAATTTGTATATCGAGTTAATAAAGTACTTAAGTCCTCGTAATTTCCTTGACAAATTTTCAACACCCTAATCATCAGACCTTAATTTTATTTTTTTTTATGAAATTTTAAAGCACGTACCCCTTTTGTTAGGGTTCATAATTTTTTTTAAGTGGGGGGGGGGCAACAAATCTTACTGTTTCTTATGAATAAAGAAAGTAGTTCAACTTTTGAAAAATATGATGCAAATTTTCATCCAAAAAGGTGAATTCACAACAAAAATTTAATAGTTGATATTTTAACCATGGAAAGATTTTCATTTTAAATAAAAAACAGTGTTATTGAATATAAACATAATTTTCAACAAAAGACTACAATACTCGACAAAGAAAGATTTTTCAGTCGACAACGAAACAAAATTTCATAAAAAATGTAGGATTTTCAAACAAGAAGATTAATTTTCTACTATACAAGACGAATTCTCAACAAAATACATAAATTTTGAACCAAATTGTGTAATTTTCAAGCTAAAAAGACGAGTTTTCTGCAAAACAGTTCAATTTTTAATCAAATAAATACCTTTTTAAGCAAAAGAAACATTTTCAATCAAGAAGATTAATTTTTTACTAAAAAAGACGAATTCTCAACAAAATACATAAATTTTTAACCAATTAGTTGACTTTTCAAATAAGAAGATTAGTTTTCTATCAAAAAAGACAAATTTTCAACAAACTAGATAATTTTTCAACCAAATCGATAAATTTATAAACTTCAAAAAAAAAAACAATTTTGAACTAAAAATGGAAAAGTCAAATTTTCATAGTTGAGTTTTCTACCAAATTTTTTAATTTCCAAACGAGCTTCCAACTTTCCAAGACAAAAATACGATTTTTTTTATACAAAGCAGTTGAATTTTCAATCCGAAAATATGGAATTTCAACAAAAAAGTTCATTTTGAACGAAATAGTTAAATTTTCAGTTAAAAAATTAATTTTTACTCTAAAAAGGGAGGTATGAACAAAGAAGTTCATTTTGATGATTTTTCAATAAAAAATATAATAGTTGATACTTCAAACGAAAAAGTTTTCAGGTTGAAATAAAACACAATTGCATTTAACCAAAAAAGACGAATTTTCAACAACATAGTTGAATTCTCACCCAAAATAGATTAATTTTTAACAAAACAGTTTCATTTTTAACAAAAAATTGATTTTCTAAAAAAAAGACAAATTGTCAAAAAAATGCGTGAATTTTTAACCAAAATAGTTAAATTTGCAACCAAGAAGATTAATTTTCTACCAAAAAAGACGAATTTTCAAACAAATAGTTGAATTTTTAGTCTAAAAACGATCATTTTTCAACAAAAAATGGAATGGTTAAATTTTCATTGAAGGCAATAATTTTCAATGTAGAAAAGCCCATTGGTTACAAAACAGTCGAATTTTCAATACGAAAATATGAATTTTCAACAACAACAAAATACAATTTTCGACCAAATTGTTGAATATTGTTTTTAAAGATATCAAGGGAATTCACAAATTCTTATGTGTAAAGTTTATTTGTGAAGAACCGCTTTTTGTGTGAATTTCCAAGAGATTATGAGTTGTCTAAAATAAGTCTTTCCTTTGTAGTTTATCTAATTTTTACATTAATACCTTCAATAGTGATTTTCAACAATAAATTTCCTCTAATCGTGAAAAAATTATAGTAAATTCATTATAGGGAAGTTATTATAGGCCTATACTGATTTTCTTATAATATCTTTTCGTAAGGACAGTTTGCCATTTTTTCTTATTTTCTGACAATCTCAGATGGTCTATCGTACATGCTAATCAGATTCTAAATGCAATTATCAATAGGAAATCCTTGCTCGACTCTATGAGTGTTTTCATCTTATGTAACGCAAACATATTAAAGCAAAAAATATTAACCTTGATATACGCCTTAAGCGCAAGATATTAAAACCGATACGTGAATTC
>CAKNYM010044641.1:8327-27603 GCA_932195095.1 Andricus curvator | reverse complement strand
AAAACTCATATTTTCAAGTTGAAAATTCAACTGTTTTGTAGAAAATTCGTCTTTTTGGATTGACAATTTAGTCGAAAATTCAATTTTTTTGTTGAAAATTCATATTTTCGTGTTGAAAATTCGACTGTTTTGTACAAAATAATCTAATTTTAAAATTATTGGTTTTTAATGAAAATTTTATTATTCCATGTTTGTTTAAAAAGTGATCGTTTTAGAATCAAAATTCAACTATTTGGTAGAAAATTAATCTTCTGGGTTGAAAATTCAACTGTTTGATTGCAAATTAACTTTTTTGTTTAAAGCTCATATTTTCGAGTTGAAAATTTAACTGTTTTGTAAAAAAATTGGTCTTTTTGGCTTAAAAATTCCACAATCAGGTCGAAAATTCAATTTTTTTTGTTGAAAATTCGACTGTATTGTAAAAAATTCGCATTTCTAAATTTAAAATTATTGTTTTTTTTAAAATTAAAATGTAATTAATCCATTCTTGTTTAAAAAGTGATCATTTTAGAATAAAAAGTCCACAATTTGGTGAACAATCAATCTTCTGGGTTGAAAATTTAACTGTTTCGTTGATAATTAACTTTTTTGTTTAAAACTCATATTTTCAAGATGAAAATTCAACTGTTTTGTTGAAAATTCATATTTTCGTTTTAAAAATTCGACTGGATTGTAAAAAAATTTGCATTTCTGAATAATTTAAAATGATTGTTTTTCAATTAAAATGTAATTCTTCCATTTTTGTTTAAAAAGTGATCATTTAAGAAAAAAAATTCATCTATTTGATTGAAAACTCCTCTTTTTGATAGAAAATTAATCTTCTGGCTTGAAAATTCAACTGCTTGTTTGAAAATGTATGCATTATGTTGAAAAATCGTTGTTTTTAGTAGAAAATCAATTTGTTTTGTTAAAAATTAATCTGTTTTGGTTGAATATTCAACTATTTTGTTGAAAATTCATATTTTCGTGTTGAAAATTCGATTTTTTTTTTTAAATCGGTTTTCTAAATTTTGAATCATTGTTTTTCAATGAAAATGTAATTATGTATGTGAAAATACCATTTATGTTTAAAAAGTAATCATTTTAGAATAAAAATTCAACTATTTGGTTGAAAATTCAAATATTTGATTAAAAATGTATGCATTTTATGTTGAGGATGCGGTTTTTTTTCAGTAAACATTCAATTCTTTTTTAAATTTAACTGTTTTCTTGACAATTAATCCGTTTAATTGAGGATTCAACTATTTTATTGAAAATTCGATCGTTTTGTAAAAAAATTGCATTTCAAAATTTAAAATGATTGTTTTTCAATAAAGATGTAATTATTCCATTTTTGTTAAAAAAGTGATCATCTTAGAATTAAAATTTAACTATTTGATTCAAAATTTCTCTTTTTTGGTAGAAAATGAATCTTCTGGGTTGAAAATTCAACTTTTTTGTAAAATATTCGCTTTTATGAATTTAACATTATTTTTTTTTCAAGGAAAATTTAACTATTCCACTTTTGGTTAAAAAGTGATAATTTGTAGACTAAAAACTTAACTATTTGTTTGAAAATTTGTTTTTCTCGGTAAAAAATTAATCTTCATGGCTTGTTTGAAAGTTAAACTACTTTCTTAAGAATTCATTTTTTTGATAAAGATTCATAATTTTAGTAGAAAATTTATCTCTTTGGTTGAAAATTGAACTTCTTTGTTTAAAATTTCCTTCTTTACGGTAAAAATTAATTTTTGAAAATGAAAATTGGACTATTTCGTTGATAATGAATTTTTTGGTTGAAATTTCATATTTTCGGGTTGAAAATTAAAATGTTTAAAATTTATTTTTTTTTCATGGAAATTCAACTATTTTCTAGAAAATTCAACTATTTGATAGAAAATTTAACTGTTTCGCAAAAGATTTGTTTTTTTTTTATCGAAAATTGATTTTTTTTAATGAAAATTTAAATATTCCATTTTTGGTTAAACATTTATTTTTTAGTTTAAAAATTCAACTATTTGGTTGAAAATTGATGTTTGTTAAAATTCGTCTTTTTTGTAGAAAATTAATATTCTTAGTTCAAAAGTCAACTATTTGATAGAAAATTAATTTTTTGTTGAAACTTCATATTTTCTTCTTGAAAATTCAATTATTTTATATAGAAAATTTGTCCTTTTGTCTTGAAAATTCAACAGTTCGGAAGAAAATTCAACTGTTTTGTAAAAGATTCGCTTGTTTTGATAAAAATTAATTTTTGTGGATGAAAATATAACTATTCCATTTTTGTTTAAAAATTAATCTTTTTAGTTTAAAAATTGAACTATCTGGTTAAAGATTTATGTTATCTGTTGAAAATTCGTTTTTTTTGGGAGAAAATTATTCTTCTTGGTTGAAAATTCAACTATTTGGTTAGAAGTGTATGTAATTTGTTAAAAATGCGTCTTTTTTGGTAAAAAAAATCTCCTTGGTTGAAAATGTAACTATTTAGTTAAAAAAGTATTTATTTTGTTGAAAATTCATCTTTTCCTGTAGAAAATTAATCTTGGTAGAAAATTCTACATTTTGGATGAATTTTTTTTTCTTTGTTGACTGAAAAATATTATTTTATTGAGGATTCAAGTATTTTGTTGGAAAATCGTATTTTTATATCCAATTCAATTGTTTTTTATTTATATTTCATATTTTTATATTGTACTTTTTCCTGAACACAAAACATTTTAATTTTTTTTCTGAAATAGTTCCTAGTTAGAAGAGTTTAAGATAAAAAAAGAAAGAGCAAAAAATATCAGCTGAAAAAAACTAAAATCTTTTTTCCGAGTAATTTAGCTCCTAGATTTCATAATTTCAGAGAAAAATGAAAAAAAATCCCTTTTTCTTAAAAAAAAATTGAAACAGTGTCCATAAAAAGGATACAAAAATTAAGAGCAAGTAATTTTGGCCGTAAGAAACTAAAATCTTTTTCTTTAATAATATCTTTTCTAAAGTTCATAATTTTAGGAAAAAGGGTAAAATGCCATTTGCTTGATGAAAAAGTAAAACACTCTCCACAAAAAGGGTTTAAAATAAAAAAGGTTATAGCAACAAATTTCGGATTGAAAAAACAATTAAATTTTATCCAATAATGTAGTTTATAAAGTTTATATTTCTAGAGAAGAATTAACAATAAACCAAATTTTTGTTAATGCTCTAATCAGATATCAAAATTTTTAACAAATAAGATTAATTTTTTACTTAAATACACGAATTCACAAGAGAATGGTTAAGTTTTCAAGCAAAAAAATGAATTTTTCAGAAAACAATTGACTCTTAAATGGAAAAAGAAGAGTTTTCACCAAGATAGTTATTTTTCAATCAAGAAAAATGAATTTTCAACTAAAATAGATAATTTTCCACAACAAAACTAGAATCGTTGAATTGATAAAAAGATCGTTAAATGATGAATGTTCTACAAAACAGTTGACTTTTCAAATTGAAAATATGAATTTTCAACAAAAAAGTTAATTTACGACCAAATTGTTAAATTTTCAACTAAAATGATGAATCTTCAACCAAAGAAATGTATTTTTTACAAAATAGTTCAACAAACAAAAAAAGATGAATTTTCAAGAAAATAGTTGAAACCTTGAGTAAAAAATAAACAAATTTTTCACCAAGCAGGTGCATTTTTACCAAAGAGGGAAAAATTTTTAATCAAGAAGATTAATTTTCTACCAAAAAGACGAATTTTGAGAAAATGGTTCATAATTTTTAGTGTGAAATTATAAATGAATCATTTTTTTTCTTTGAATGTTTTGACATGTCCTAATAGTTTCCTTTTTTACTTTTTGTAAGTTTTACATATATCATAACTCTTGTCTTGCGAAAATTAAAAAATAATTATATGAGAACAAAAACAATTTATTTTCTTAAAATGTATAAATTTGGGAGGTATGACTTTTACGAAAAAAAAATTAGTTTTTAAATTTAATTCTTTCTCCAAATATAAAATTAATTGTTATTGAAAAAATGACTCTAAAGTAACTATAAAAATGAATATAAATTAATTTTTATGATTTGTCCAGATTCCAGAGAGAACAGGAAGGAGCACAATATTCTGAATTTCAGAAAAAAAATATTTTTGTGCTTACTTTCCCCTTTTACTCAATTTAATATAATATTAATTTTTGAAAATTTGTCTTTCGTTATAGCCACATAATAGTAATAAATAATAATTTAATTCAATTCCAAATGTAAATGTGAACATAAAAATAAATATTAATAATCTTTCTAGGGCTCATAATTTGAAAGTAGCAATTTAAATCTATAATTTATACAATTTCAATAAAAACACCTGTATGCAAAATAAAAATGGATATAATTAATAATTAGAGAGGAGTCACGCAATCGTTTTTCACGCAACTGTTTCCTTGTGAATGATAAACCTTTTTACACTGCTGCATAATTTGTAGCCGAAGCTGAAATAAGATAAAATTTAAAAACTAATTTAAAAAAATTAAAAACGCTTTTCCCTAAAAAAAAAAAAAATGAAAAAACAATTTCTTTTAATTTCAGAGATTTAATAAGTATTATAGAGTTTTCAAACTGTATTCAGATTTTAAAATACAAAATTCAGTATGATTAATTTTTTATGGTAAAGGTTGCTGAATATATTGTTATAACAAGATTCAATAAAAAACTAACATTTACAAAAAATACGAAAAATATTCCACAATACGATTGCAAAAAATCCTGCAAAATAATATTCCCGAAACTGCTAAATTTCAGAAAATGGAAATATTCCAAATAGAAAATTCTCGAAATTATAAAATTTGGAACAATTTAAAATTCACCGATTGGAAAATTACTGAATATAACAATTTTCGACAGTTTATCATATTTTATTCATTTATTAGATGAAAGTATTTTATTTATAATTTTATTATTGAACAACTTTTTTATTTGCTTAGATTCGGGAATTTCATAATTCGGAAATTTTCATGTGTTGGCAATTTTATTTCGAGATTTTTCAAATTCAGTAATATCATAAACTGTCGGGAATTTTATTATGCGAGAATTTTTCAATTCGGGAATTTTTTAACCTCGAGAATTTTCTATTTCGGATATTTTCGGTAATTTTCCAGTGTCAGGAATTTTATTTTTCGGAATTTTTCAGGACGACTGAAAAATTCCGAGAAAAAAATATATTTGACATAGAAAATTCCCGAAATTATAAAATTACCGGAATATAAAAATCTCGGCTTTGAAAATTTTTCAATAATAAAATTCCTGAACAATTTATGATTTTAGCGACTTTGAAAAATTCTTAATAATAAAATTCCCAACAGTTTGTAATATTAGCGAACTTTAAAATTCCCATCACTAGAAAATTCACGAATTTAAACAATTGAAAGAATTATTTTTAATAAATCATATTTAGTTATTTAAAACACAGTCATGAAATATCATGATCAAGAAAAATTTTTGGTTGTTCAATATATTTCTTAAAAATTATTATTTGAATTTAAAGTAACAATAATTGAAAAAATATATTTCTTAATGGAAAAGAACAATACAAAAACGAGATTTTTATTGCAAGAACAATAATTGAAAAAAAATACTATGGATATTTTAAAAAGGAAACTTGCATTGACAAATTTTTCTATCCTTATTGTTATTTTAATTAAAACAATAATTTATAAAAAAACATTGAACATTAAAGAGAAAATTTGCTTTGATAAAAATATTTTATTATGGTATTTTTAATAAATAAATAATATTGATTAAATCAATTTTTTAATTGTTTAAATTCAGAAATTTTCTATAGGTTCAGGGATTTTACAGTGTTGGATATTTTACATTTCATAATTCGAAAGTTTTTCTTATAATCGTAAAAAATAACATTAAAAATAAAAACATTGCATTTTTGGGAAAACAACACAAGATACGAAAAAATTAATAGACAAAAGTTGTTAAATTAAAAAAGATCTACAAATTTGTTACTAATAATTTTTTGATAGAGCGCGTAGTTTTCGTTTCAATCGTGAAAAATAACATTTAAAATAAATTAATTTTTTGGAAAAACGATAAAAGGTCCTTGGAGGCTTATAAAAAAAATTTAGATTTTAATTTTTGAAGGATATATCTAGATTTGGAATTTTATTAATTAATTTAATTTAATAATTCAATATCACCCCCATAAGTCTGTTTTATAAGGTCCCAAAGAAACCCCATAAATGAAAAAATTGATTTTTTTTGTGTTTTTAAAAATGCAAATTGTTTTTAATACATAAAATACCTCTTAATACTGATAATTAAATCGATCTAAATTGTTTAAAAATTTATTATTGTTTTTAGCCAGTTTCTCATAGAATCGAGATAGAAAGTCGCCATTTTTTCAAAAAATTTTCACTTTTTGTCCAATTTTCAATTGGAGCGAGGCGATAGTTAATCAATGATAATAAAAATAATTGTTTAAACGATTTATTATTATTGTTAATAATATTGTCTTTGAATAGTTTTATAAATTGCGTTTTTTTCTGAAATTTTCCACTTTTTGTCCGCTTTTTCCTTGAAGTGAGTTAATATTCGATTCAATTTAGTAAAAATAATTGTTTAAACAAATTATTATTTCTTATAGCTATTTCTATACAAATTATTAATAAAAGTTTATAGTTTATTTGTAAAATAGAGTAAAAGAGGAAGTCATTCAGTTTGAAGAGAAAAAATTTAATATTTTATTTACTGGTCACTTTTTCATGCGTATGGTTCTGAATTTTACAAATATAACATTATTGTCTACTGAAAAAAATTCAAAAAAACGTATTTTGATAACATTCTATATATTTTTTTTACCAAATAGTAGAATTTTCAACTAATAAAGATAAATTTTGAACCAAAAATGAAATATTTTAATTTTCAACCAAAATGATGAGTTTTCAAACAAGAAGATGAAGTTTCTACTACAAAGACAAATTTTCAATAAAATACCTCAATTTCCAACTAAATATTTGAAGTTATAACTAAAAAATTAAATTATCTACTAAAAAAAAAACGAATTTTCCACAAAATTGTTGAATTTTGAATTAAAAAAATAAACTTTTAACCACAAATGAAATAGTGAAATTCTTTGTCAACATTAATTTTCAACCAAGAAAAAGCGAATTTTTCAATAGAAAAATGAATCTTCAACCAAAAAAATCCTTTTTAACAAAGTAGTATAACTTTGAACAAAAAAAAAAAAGAATTTTAAACGAAAAATTGAATAGTTGATATTCCAACCAAAAAATATTTTAATATTAAATAAAAAACAGTTGAATTTATACAAAAAAGATGAATTTTAAATGAAAGAAATAATTTTTAATTTGAAAAAAAATTTCAATAAAATAGTTAAATTTTAATCGAAAGAAATGAATTTGAAAGTAAAAAAAAAACATGGAACCAAAAACGAAATAGTTCATTTTTCAGTTTAAAAAATAATTTTGAATCAAGAAAAAGTAGGTTTGAACGAGGTACTTGAATTTTCCACCAAAAATAATGAATTTTCAACAAAAAAATGAATTTTCAAACAAGAAGATTAATTTCCTAACAAGAAGATTAATTTCCTAACAAAAAGTAAATTTTCAAACACATATTTGAATTTTCAACTAAAAAGATAAATTTTTAAGAAAAGAAAAACTAATTTGACAAAAATTAGTTAAATTTTCAACCGAAAAATGATTTTTCAACCAAAAAGATTAATTGTTAAGCATCAACAATTATTTTCAACCAATGGTTCATTTTTAAACTAAAAGAGGGGACTTTTTAACTAAAAACGGACAAGTTAAATTTTCAGTTAGTAAATTCTTAACGAAAAAAACCGATTTTCATCATAACAGTTTATTTTTAAACCAAAGAGATGAATCTTCGACAAACAATGTCCGATAGTTGATGTTTCAACCAAAAAATATTTTAAATTAAAAGCCGTTGAACTCAAGCAAAAAGGACGAATTTTCAACAAATCATGTAATTTTTCAAATAAAAAAGATCAGTTTTTAACCCAAAATAAAACAAAGACAAATTCTCAACCAAAGAGAAGAAACTTCAATGGATAAGATTTGAATCAAAAACAGTTGAATTCAACCAAAAAAAAGAAGACGATTTTTCTCTAAAAAAGTTGCTTTTTCAATTTTAAAATATGTTTGTTTTTAGTTTTCGCTATAAAAAAATAGAAAACTTTTGAAAACATGTACTTTGAAACGTTCTTTCAGTAAAAAATAATGTTATGTTTGTGAAATTCAGAACTACGCAAGAACAACTGACCGTACTTAAAATACATATTAAATTTTTTCTCTTCAAACTGAATGACTGACACTTTGACTCTATTTTACGAATGAACTATAAATTTTCATTAATAATCTGTATAAAAAACTATTTTTCATATATTACATTTGAATTTTCATATATTTTAAAATTAAAACAGATCAGTCAGTCCTTTCATCTTCACTGGGTAATACACGTCAGAGTATAAATATTCTGTTGAATCTAATTTGAATATTTTTTACTAAATAAAAGTGATTTAATAAAAAAAAATGTTTTTTTTTTATTAAAATGGAAAATATTCCGCAAGCCTCTCGAGATAGAAAAAGAAAAGGAGACGAGAGTTCATGGGCGGGAAATCTACGAAAAACTTGCAAAAACAAGGTAAAAATTTGAATAATTTTTCTATTTAAATTAGGAATTACTACTGTTATATCAACTCCCAATAAATAAGGTCTAAGAAAATTTCTATTTCGTTTATCTTGCATGGCAAAACTTTCTATGTAATTATTACAGAAACCAAAGCAAACAATAGCAAAAACTCACTAGCGAAAGAACGTGGCGCGGCGGCTAAGCCGCAAAGTCTGTAAATGACCCGCCGGATGCAATAACTAGCCTGACGCTCGAAAACGCGTAAAACTATTGTCCAATCGTCTCAAAAAAAGAAAATTTTCAAACAGAAAAATCAATTTTTTGAAAAAGCAGAATTATAGAGAATAAGGAAATGAAACTTTTTCCCATCAGAATTTTTTTTGCCAAACGTTTATTTTTAATAATAAAAATGAAATATGGAAAAAAGTTTCTCCCAGATTTAATTAAGTTTTCAAACTTAAATCGTTTTAACTCGGCCAAATATTATTGAAATGAGTTCATATTTGTAGGACGTATTCAAAATACTCTAGCGAGGCCTACGAAATCATGAAAAAGTTAACAATCGCTTATTGTTTAATAATATCTAATTATAAAATAAGGTTAATCGATAATTGTGTTTGCTTGGTTTTGCCGGTAAAAAGTATCTAGGTAACTTCGACTTTCAAACAACTTCCAGTGAGTGATTTGTTCAGCAATGTTGAATGAAGTTCTTTGGAAAATCTCATACCGAATCGTTAAAAATTTACTGAGATATTCAGATTTTGAAAAAGTAATCGACGTCTGCCCCCCCAAACTGAACTTCGAGAACGCTGCCTGACAGAGCAGTCCTCGCGACGCTTTAGCTAACAGCGCGGGCAGACGTCGCGTGCTTTTTCCAAATCTGAATATCTCAGTAAATTTTTAACGAATCGATATGAGATTTTCCAAAAGACTTTATTCAACATTGCTGAACAAATCACTCACTTGAAAGTCGAAGTCACCTAGATACCTTTTACTAGCGAAACCAAGAAAACACAATTATCCTCACTTTACAATTAAATATTATTAAACAATAAGCAATTATTAACTTTTTCATGATTTCGTAGGCATCGCTAGAGTATTTTAAACATGTCCTGCAAATATGAACTCATTTCAATAATATTTGGCCGAGTTAGAACGATTTCAGTTTTAAAACTTAAATCGTTCTAACTCGCCCAAATATTATTGAAATGAGTTTATATTTGTAGAACGTATTCAAAATACTCTAGCTATGCTTAGGAAATCATGGAAAAGTTAACAATCGCTTATTGTTTGATAATATTCAATTGTAAAGTGAGGTCAATCGATAATTGTGTTTTCTTGGTTTCGCTGGTAAAAAGTATCTAGGTAACTTCGACTTTCAAACAACTTCCAGTGAGTGATTTGTTCAGCAATGTTGAATGAAGTTTTTTAGAGAATTTCATACCGAATCGTTGATAATTTACTGAGATATGCAGATTTGGAAAAAGTACTCGACGTCTGCCCGCGCTGTAAGCTAATGCGTCGCGAGGACTGCTCTGTCAGGCAGCGTTCTCGAAGTTCAGTCTGCGCGGGCAGACGTCGAGGGCTTTTTCGAAATCTGAATATCTCAGTACATTTTTAACGAATCGATATGTGATTTTCCAAAAAACTACATTCAACATTGTTGAACAAATCACTCACTGGAAGTTGTTTGAAAGTCGAAGTTACCTAGATACTTTTTACCGGCGAAACCAAGAAAACACAATTATCGATTGACCTCAATTTACAATTAAATATCATTAAACAATAAGCGATTGTTAACTTTTTCATAATTTCCTAGGCATCGCTGGAGTATTTTGAATACGTCCTACAAATATGAACTCATTTCAATAATATTTGGCCAAGTTAGAACGATTTATGTTTCAAAACTTAATTAAATCAGGGAGACATTTTTTTTAATATTTCGTTTTTATTATTAAAAATAAACGTTTGGCAAAAAAAATTCTAACAGGAAAAAGTTTGATTTCCTTATTCTGTACAATTCTACATTTTCAAAAATTGATTTTTCGATTTTGAAAATTTTTTCGAGACGATCGGACAATACTTTTACGCGTTTTGGAGCGTCGGGCTGGTTATTGCACCCGGCGGGTGAATTACATTCAAAAACTCCAGCGCTGAAGTAGTACACTAAAACCATAAATACTCTTAAACCATAAAATATTTTGATCCGAAACTTCCCAAAAAAATTCATCACTGTTTTCTATGAATTTTTTTCGTGAGAAGCTTTTGCTTTTTCAAAATTCCCTCAATAAACGAAACGCTGGAAGTTACAAAAAGGCGATTGATGTCGAGCATCAGAAAAAAGTTAAGAACAATTTTTGAAAAATACGTCATTGTATTTCTGTTACTCTATCAATCGAAGGGCACCCTAAAGCGCATTCCCTGAAAATTTCATTTAAAAAATCCAAAAACTGACGAACAGAACTCGAAATAAAGTGAAAAACTGATTAAAATCAATGTTTTCAAAAAAGTCAGTTTTTTGGCTTTAATTGGAGAACTAAAAAAGCTACAACATTTTGTCCAGAGGTTAAAAGATGTGCAATAAAATTTTACACCAGAAGACTTCGTTTTCGAAATTTTTTTATTCGGGAATTTTCCAAGTCGGGATTTTTAGCCTTCAGCAATTTTTTTAATTTCGGGAATTTTTCATTCTGAATATTTCCTTTTTCGGGAATAATTTTATAGTGTAGAAAATTTTATTTTTACCAATATTGAAAAAAAAAATTATTTAGAATACTCGACCGCCATATTGGATCCACCATTTTTTTTCTTTTGAATACGGATTCGTAATCATCAGCCTCGAAAACCCCTTCATACCAACTTTGAAAAGAATTAAACATTTATTTAGCAACACAAAAATACTAATTTTCAAAAAGAAATTCATTTATAACCAAACAGTTAAATATTTAACCAAATCGTAAAATTTTCAAGCCAAAAAGACATATTTTTTCGAAGACAGTTGAATTTTGAACAAAAAAGTTACTTTTCAAAAAAGAACAAATAATTTTAAAAAAAGAAGAATGATTTTTCTACCATAAAAGATGAATTTTTAATCCAAAGGGATGAATTTCTAACAACATAGTTGAATTTTCGACCAAAAATGATGACTTTAACAGAGTAGTTGAATTTTCTAAAAATAATTAGATTTATAAGAAAATAGTTGAATTTTCAGCATACAAAGATGCACTTTCAATCAAATGGTCAAATTTTCAAATAAACAAAAATTGAAATTGATTAAAATTTTTGAATTTTCTAACATACTTGGTGAATCTTCAAAAAAAAGTTAAAAAACAAAAAAAAAAGATGTATTTTTAACAAAAAAAATCATTTTCAATCAAGGAAGATGAATTTTTAACAAGATTGTTGAATTCTCAATTAAAAAGTGGACCTTTTAACCAGCAAGATTAATTTTCTACTAAAAAGACAGCTTTTTAACAAAATGTATGAATTTTTTACTAAATATTGCATTTTCAACCAAAAAGTTGAATTTTCAACAAAGAAAATTAATTTTCTACCCAAAAAAGACGACTTTTCAACTAAATACATTAATTTTCCACCAAATAGTTAAATTTTTAACTTATACAGTATACAGGATGAAGTTTCAACCAAAAATGGAATAGTTAAATTTTCAGAGTAAAAAAAAAATGTAAGAAAAAAATGCATTTTCAACCAAAAAGATTAATTTCGAACAAAATAAATGAATTTTCAACAAAATTGTTTAATTTCAAAGCCAAAAAGACGAATTATCTACAAAAAAATTAAATTTTCAATCAATTGATTGAAAATTTAATGATTTTGTTAATGATATGATTTTCCAATTAAAAAGTTTGATTTTCAACCATATAGTTTAATTTTCTATCATATTGTTGAATTTTCAACCCAAAAAGATGAATTTTCTTCAAACCAGTAAAATTGTTTAACATAAAAGTTCATTTATAAATCAATTGAATTTTTAACCAAAAAGGATAAATTTTCAACCAAGAAGATTATATTTCTGCCAAGAAAGCCGAATTTTCAAGAAAATACATAAATCAACCAAAAAGTTGGACTTTGAACTAAAAAAGATAAATTTTTAACCAAATAGTTAAATTTTTAACTGAAAAAGATAAGTTTGTAACCAAAAATGGAATAGTTTAATTCTCAGTTGAAAAAATTTATTTTCAACCAAATATGAAACGAATTTGTATCAAAACAGTTAAATTTTTAACCAATGAGATGAACCTTTGACTGCAAAAATAGAATTTTCAACAACGTAGTTGAATTTTTGATAAAAAAGATGACCTTTCAACAATATAGTTGCATTTTCAACAAAATAGTTCCATTTTTAACAAAATAATTAAATTTTTAACCAAATGATAGATTTTTGAACCAAATGAGATGAATTCAGAACCAAAATTATAATAGTTGCTTTTTCAATAAAAAAAATAACTTTTGCCTGAAATATATAAATATATTTCACCCCCCCCCCTTGTCACCAACCTTAGTTTTTGCCCCCCCCCCCCCCTTCAAGTGGTAACATAGTTTATGGAAAGTACCGCCTGCCCACTTTTTCTTTTAGGACTACACCACTGTTTTTATCAGAGACCTTTTATTCAATATTGTCCTTAATTAAATGTGAGTAACCTTTAAACTTCATTTCACTATTTATTTTATTTCTTGATTTTAAATTTGTTGTTTCGACTGCTCGAAAGGAAATAAAGGACTTAATGCAAATTCACAGCACGTGTTTTTTGTTCTCGAAGAACATCATCGACTGAATGTTAATGTCTGCGGAATTGGCCTTCTGTGGGAAATAATAAACATAATGTCCAAAGTGTGTTTAAAATAGCGGTGAAACAAAGTAAGAAGAACCAGGATACACATTCTAAAAATTTGTTCCACACATTAAAGAAAATAATTCTTTTAATTTTTGATGCAGCGATAACTTTTCTTATTGTTTAATATTATATCATTAGGATATTTCCCAGGTTACTGATCAATCTCTCTAGCGATCACCCCAAGTGAACATTGTTTTCACCCTTTCCTTCAAACACTATAATTTTTTTTTATTTACATTAATTTTGAGGCCCATCTTCTTCATGCTTGTATTCATTTTACTCAACATTCTTTGCAAGTCTTCGATTGATTCTGCCATAACAACCTTGTCATCTGCGGAAGCTAACCCACGTACCCTTACTATCTCGAGATTTAAACCTTCTTCGTCGAAGAGGAGAGTACGTGAGGGTACAGTGAGGGTACGTGGGTTAGCGTTCGCAGATGATAAGTTTGTTTAGGGAGTCGTCCACAAATCTCGTGACGCATTTTTCCTTTGTTTAAATAGAGATGAGAATAAAATTTTCCTGAAGTGAAAAAGGATACAACGATATAAACAAAAGAAAAACGCGTCGCGAAATTTGTTGACGGCTCCCTAAACAACCTTATCATCTCTCATCTGCGAACACTAACCCACGTACCCTCACTGTCCCGAGATCCACACCTTCTTCGCCGAAAAGGGCCACTCTTTAAATCTGCTCCGTCATTATTAGCGATAAAGATTCTTTGTTTAATACTTATTCTTTTTCCATAAAATAAGTTCTGGCTTTTGAAGAGTAATTTTCAAAAATTTGGCTACATTTACCGAAATGTAATTTCTGAAGTTCTCAAAATCGAGATTTATTATTTAATGTTATGTTAGGATTTATCGTCTGATTTTGAAATCCTAATGAGTTCGATCTATTTTCTGTTTGCGTGATCGTAATTATCTGTATGACTATTTGCATAAGGCTGAATCCTTATTCATCATATTTGTGTCAGATGCTTGGAATTATGATTAAACATCATTTGGGTCATTTACATTTGAAAAAAACTCAATAACATTTTTTTAAACGACCTCGCATAAATATTGCTTCAAAATAAATAAACAAGAAAGTGTTACTAATTTGCCTAGATTCAAATTATTTTTAATCTATGGAAATTCTAATCACTGAAATGTGAAAATTAGTTGTTATAAACAATTTAATTTGAATCTGGCATAGAATATTTATATAAGTATTTAATTTCAATGGGAATACCAAAAATATAATTACTGAAACAGAAAATTTCCGAAATTTTACATTACCAAAAAAAATTAAATCACCTAAAATGTTCATTGATGAAATTGAAATATTCCGAAATTAAGAATTAACGAAATGGGAAAAATGTTGAAATTTCAAATTACCGAAATTATTAAATTAACCAAATTTTAAAAACTCAGTTTTTAAAAGCACGAAATTTCAAATTCCGGACAACAGTTAATTTTCGAATTTATTAACTTACTGAAATTTCCAATTCCCGAAATTAATAAATTGCACAAATTTCAAATTGCCAGGAAAATAAAATGCTAATTAAATTTTCAGTTTACAAAACTAATTTTTAACAACAAAAAAAAAACAATTTACAAACACTTGAATTTAACTAAATAATACGAATTTATACCAAAATAGTTAAATCCTCAAAATAAAAATATGAATTTTCAAGACAATACTTAATTTTCGACCAAATAGTTTAATTTGCTACCAAAATATAAATTCTCAACGAAATTCCAACCAGTAAAAAAAATAGGAAAAAATATTTTGTTTAAAACTAAAAAATTTGTACATGTTTCTTTAGTTTTCCAAAAAGAGCTTTTTTCTTATTTTTTTCTAATGTTATTCACTTCCAAAAACTTTACCCAAAAGAATGAAAATAGATTTATTTTCTATGCAAAAAAAATTTTCAAATTTTTAAATTTTAAATCGACTTGCCCAATAGTGAGAAATTCAAAAAAAATCTTTTTTTAATTTTTTCGGTTTCACTTCAGAGATGAAAAATAGTGCAAATAGTGTCACAAATTCTAAAAAAATATTGTTTATTTTTTTATTTAATTCCAAAAAAAGTAGTGTAAAATAGTGTCAAGTATTCAACTTATTTCTAGTCTTCATTTAAAAATGAATAGTCCGAAATCAAAGAGTGTGCAATAGAAGATTATCTTTATTTTTTTAACAATATTTCCAGTTTTGTAACATAATATTTTAAAAGCATTAAAATGAACTTCAATGTTTATTTAAAATCTTATTCTTTAACTACAAATTATCCTGTTTATTTAAACAAAATTCGTCTTTTTTTAAATTGAAAATTAATGGTCTAAAAAGGAAATTTTACTACTCCATTGTTGGTTAAAAAATGATCTTTTTTAGCTCAATAAATCCACTATTTGACTGAAATTAAAAAATGAAAAAAATATAAACTGAAAATTGATCAAATTAAGTTTGGACTAAAATCACATCCATGATTCAAACTATTTAGTTGAAAATTTATGTAATGTTTTGGAAATTCGTTTTTTTTTAAATTAATCTTTCTGGTTAAAAATATAATAATTTGGTTGAAAATGTATGTATTGAGTTAAGAATTGATCTTTTTTTGTAGAAAATTAATCTTCGGCATTGAAAAGTCATCTTTTTGGTTGAAAATTTAACTATTTGGTTAAAAATGCAATTTTTTGTCAATTAATCTGTTTTGGTTGAGGATTTAACTATTTTTCTGGAAATTCATCCTTTTTGAGTCAATTGAAATATTTTTGATTTAAAATGAAAATCTTTTCTTGCCTAAAATAGCAACTATTACATTTTTTGTAAAAAAAATAAACTACTTGGCTGCAAGTTGAACTACTTTCTTAAAGATTTTTTTTTTTTTTCGTTCCAAATTATTTTTTTTTCAACTGAAAATATAACTATTTTGTTGAAAATTCAACTGATTGGTTGAAAATTCCACTAATTTGTATAAACCTAAGTTGTTTGTTTGAAAATTCAACTGTTTTGTAGAAAATTCGTTTTTCATTGAAATTTCAACAATTTGGTAGAAAATTGAACTATTTATTTGAAAATTCAACTATTAATTCTGTTGCAAATTCTTTTTTTTTGTTGTAAAAATTAACTTTTCTGTAGCAAATTCATATTTTTTGTTGAAAAGTAAACTTCTTTGGTAGAAAATTAGACTTTTCGAATAAAAATTAAACTAATTATTTGAAAATTCAACTATTAATTCTGTTGAAAATTTTTTTTTTTTAGTTGAAAATTAATTGTTGTAAGCAGTAAATTTAACTATTTTGTTAAAAATTCAACTGATTGGGATAAAATTAAACTATTTGGTTGAAAATTAACTTTTTTGGTTGAAACTTCATATTTTGTAATGTTTTCATAATAATGCTAATGTTTTTAATTTATATTTTTTGTTGAAAAGTAAACTACTTTGGAAGAAAATTAAACTTTTTGGATGAAAATTAAACCATTTATTTGAAAATTTATCTCATAATTCTGTTAAAAATTTGTTATTTTGTTAAAAATTATTGTTGTTTGTTGAAAATTCATCGTTTTGGTTGAGGATTCAACTATTTTGTTAAAAATTCGTCTTTTTAGTTGAAAATTGCACAATTTGGTAGAAAATTCAACTACTTGCTTCAAAATTAAACTATTTGGCTAAAAATTAACTATTTTGTTGAAAATTCATATTTTTTGTTGAACATTTATATTTTTTTGTTGAGAAGTGAACTGCTTTAGTAGAAAATTAAAAATTTTGGATAAAAATTAAACTATTTTGCTGAAAATTCAACCGATTGGTGGAAAATTCAGCTGCTTGGTGTAAAATTAAACTATTTTTGGTTCAAAATTCATCTGTTTTGTAGAAAATTTGTCTCTTTTATTGAAATTTCCACAATTTGGTTGAAAATTCATATTTTGTAATGTTTTCATAATAATCTTAATGTTTTTAATTTATATTTTTTGTTGAAAAGTAAACTGGTTTGGAAGAAAATTAAACTTTTTGGATGAAAATTAAACCATTTATTTGAAAATGTATCTCATAATTCTGTTAAAAATTTGTTGTTTTGTTAAAAATTATTCTTGTTTGTTGAAAATTCATCGTTTTGGTTGAGGATTCAACTATTTTGTTAAAAATTCGTCTTTTTAGTTGAAAATTGCACAATTTGGTAGAAAATTCAACTACTTGCTTCAAAATTAAACTATTTATTTCAAAAATTAACTATTTTGTTGAAAATTCCTATTTTTTTTACTTGAAAAGTGAACTGGTTTAGTAGAAAATTAAAATTTTTTGATAAAAATTAAACTATTTTGCTAAAAATTCAACCGCTTGGTGGAAAATTTAACTGTTTTGTAGAAAATTGGTCTTTTTTATTGAAAATTCAACTTTTTTGTAGAAACTTCATCTTTTTTATTGAAATTTCCACAATTTGGTTGAAAATTCCACTACTTGCTTCAAAATTAAACTATTCCGCTGAAAATTGACTATTTTGTTGAAAATTCATATTTTTTGTTGAAAATTCATATTTTTGTTGAAAATTCATATTTTTTGATGAAAATTCATATTTTTTTGTTGAAAAGGGAACTGCTTTAGTAAAAAATTAAAATTTGTGGATAAAAATTAAACTATTTTCCTGAAAATTCAACCGCTTGGTGAAAAATTAAACTGTTTTGTAGAAATTTGTCTTTTTTATTGAAAATTCAACTGTTTTGTAAAAACTTCATCTTTGTTATTGCAATTTCCACGATTTGGTTGCAAATTCAACTACTTGCTTCACAGTTAAACTATTTGGCTGATAATTAACTTTTTTGTTGAAAATTCATATTTTTTAATGTTTTCATAATAATGTTAATGTTTTTTAAAAATGTTGTTAAAATTAAACTTTTTGGATGAAAATTCAACCATTTATTTGAAAATTTATCTAATAATTCTGTTAAAAATGTGTTGTTTTGTCAAAAATTAGTCTTGTTTTTTTTTAAATTCATCTTTTATTGAAATTTCAATAATTGGTAGGAAAGTAAACTATTTATTTATTCGAAAAATCAACTATTAATTCTGTTAAGATTTCTTTTTTTTTTGTTGAAAATGAACTTTTCTTGTTCAAAATTCATATTTTTTGTTGGAAAGTCAACTACTTTGGTAGGAAATTAAACTTTTTGGATGGAAATTGAACTATTATTTTGAAAAATTAACTATTAATTCTGTTGTAAATTCATTTTTTTTTTTAGTTGAAAATTAAGTTTTGTAAACAGTAAATTTAACTATTTGGTTGAAAATTCAACTGATTGGTATAAAATTAAACTATTTCGTTGAAAATTAAACTATTTGGTTGAAAATTCAACTGTTCTGTAGAAAATTCGTATTTTTCATTAAAAATTCTACTTGCTTCAAAATTAAACTGTTTGGCTCAAAATTAACTTTTTTGTTGAAAATTCATATTTCTTCATGTTTTCATAATAATGTTAATATTTTTAATTCATATTTTTTATTAAAGAGTAAAATACTTTGGAAAAAAATTAAACCTTTTGGATGAAAATCAAACCATTCATTTGAAAATTTATCTCATAGTTCTGTTAAAAAAATTTTGTTTTGTTAAACATTAATCTTGTTTTTTGAAAATGCATCTTTTATTGAAATTTCAATAATTTGGTAGGAAATTAAACTATTTATTCATTCGAAAAATTAACTATTAATTCTGTTAGAAATTCTTTTTTTTTCTGTGGAAAATTAATTTTTCTTGTTGAAAGTTCATATTTTTTGTTGGAAAGTAAACTACTTTGGTAGGAAATTAAACTTTTTG
>CAKNYM010044640.1:45715-72823 GCA_932195095.1 Andricus curvator | reverse complement strand
CTGTCCTAGAAGGTAAGCAAGAGCGGGAAATTTACGCGAGAAAACATCGGGCAACACTGTTCCTTGGAGTCAGGTCTCTAGCCGCGGATGATCTTACGCGGCAGACGGGACAGTTGGAGATGAAGTTTCACCTCTGGATACTTTTTTAGAGCTACCAATCTTTGTGGAATGTTATGAGTTAACAAGTTAACAGTATTATATTATTATTATTATTATTATTTGTTATCATGTTGTTATCGATGCGTTTTTGTCATTTTTGAAAATTTTACTTTTCTGAGAAAATTTTTCCTCAAAAAATTTGCTATTGTAATTTTTAATGTTATTGTTGTTATCGAAGCTTACAGCGTTTTTGTCATTTTTGAAATTTGTTTTTTCTCAGAAAATTTTTCCTCAGAAAATGTAGTATCGAAATTTTTTAATGTTAGTGTTGTTATCGAAGCCTATAGCGTTTTTCCTGAGAAATTTTTTTTTTTCAAAAATGACAAAAACGCTATAGGATTCGATAACAACACTAACATTAAAAATTTCGATACTAAATTTTCTGAGGAAAAATTGTCATCAGTATTTTCACAGTGGACAAATTAGTAGTTTTTTATTAGGGCCTATACGGTTTTTGTGATTTTCGAAAGAAAAGGCAAAATTTTTCCTCTGAAATTTGTTCATGGATATTTTCACAGTGGACAAGTTAGTAGTTTTTATTACGGCATATACGCTTTTTGTGATTTAGAAAAATTTTTTACCAAATTTGTTCTGGGAAGTTTTTTTATCGATATTTTCACAGTGGACAAGTTAGTAATTTTTATTACGGCCTATACGGTTTTTGTGATTTTGAAAATTTTTTCATCGAAATTTTCACAGTGGACAAGTTAGTTGTTTTTATTACGGTCTATAAACTTAAAATCCGTATGGTTTTTGTGATTCTGAAAAAAAATGTCAAAATTTTTCCTCTACGGTATATGTTACCGTAAAAGTATAATGGCCACCAAAATCGTGTAAAAAAGTTTTGAAAAAGTATTTTTATAATCAAAAAAACGGTATAGGCTCCAATAAAGACTACTATATAGTTTACCGTAAAAATATAATGGCAATCCAAATTTAAAAAAAAAAAAAATTTTAATCACAAAAAATGTTTAGGCCTCAATGAACAGTACTATACCTTCTTCACTGAAGGGAATTTCAAGTGTATAAGAACACGTTGAATGTCAAGAACTTTTACAAATTAACGTAGCAGCTGCAAATGATGATTTATTTTGAATAACGTAGTTATTTCAGCACTTTATATATATGATGACATTTTTGTTTGTAAAAAAAACACAAACAAAAACCACCCATCTCACGGTTGTGAGACGTGGCCATAGGTGTGATTTACCGCGGTTCTACTGGGGGCTATTGACATCTTTTTTTTTTAGATGGCAATTGCTCTCAGTGGGACCCAGCGGTGGTTGTTTAACTCTTATAAATTATATATATATATATATATATATATATATATATATATATATTGTATTTTATAATTTTATAGTTACGCGTGCAGGGTAACATTCAACATCTTTAAACAGAAAAAAATCTATTTCAAGAGGATTAAAAACGAACCGCAATTTGTTTGATTTTCTATGTAGTCTGATTATTAATTTAAATTGATTATTATTGCATATAAACTTGACTTTTTTTGTTCATCTTGATTTCACGTTGTTTCTAACATGTATCTGATACCATGTTTTAAATACATTTTTATGAAAAATCTATAGAAATGTAAATTACGCTTTAATATTGATCTTATAAAATTATTTGATCGAATGAAACAATCCTAATATATTGTAAATTATACTTTTCTAAATATAACCCAGGTGGAAATATTATATATAGTTTATATATAGTGTGAAGTATTATATATAATATTCATTTGTTTTATATAAAAAATGTATAAAACAAATGAATATTATATATAATACTTCACACTATATATAAACTATATATAATATTTCCGCCTGGGAAGTAAGAATTGGAATTCAAAGAATCGTAAAAATCGATAGTCTTTCTTTTTTTTCTGAAAATAGGAAACGTCTTTTTAATACAGTTTAATAGGTCCATGATAAATAAACAAAGATTTCCGCGCTTTCCAAGTATCAGATTTATCAGTAATGAGTTCTGTGTCAGAAAGTGAAGCACCTGGAGAATCATATTCTGGGGAAGAAAAGGGAGAACAAAGTGTTGGTGATCAATTTTCAACACCGTCTATTGTTGAGGTTAAATCACCGCCTTTATCACATTCTGAAGCTTTAGAATGTCTCTGTACACTTGGAAAATGTGATTCTGGCTTGAGATATGCTTTTTTGGTGATGGATGCTTCTGACAGGCATTTATCGGATGTGAGCATTATTCCAACTTTCAAAAATATCCTCCGAGTCAATGTTTCTGGAAACTATCTCACCACAGAGTCCCTTCAAGTGTTATCTTCAATGTCTTTTCTGCTAATGCTCGATGCTGATCGAAATTGCCTTAGTGGTTCTCCGAGAATGGATCCAATGCCTTATTTACAGGTTTAAATAAAAAATTTATTGCAATAAGTTCAGTTTAGGCGGAAACAGGTGTATTAAAAAAATGTTTATTACAAGAATTTGGTTAATACTATTCCATTTTTAATCACTAAAAATATAATGATTTATTCAAATGTTTTAATTCATAGTAGTAAATGAAATGTATTGTCCTAATGGGAAATTTTTTGAAATAATTGATCTTCTCGAAGCTGTTTTATAAATTATAATCTTAATGTTCTTATGAACTTTAGTTTACACATTATGTAACTCTATATTGATTATAAATGTACTTTTTTAAACTACGAAATTTTCCGCGTACCTAAAACATCTCCAGCTGTGTCAGACATTATAGTTGTTATTCAGTTATACCGCATAGTTTATTTTATATTCAAGATTTAAATGAAATTCAAAAGTTCCCGTTGGAATCTTCAATTTACAAAATTTTTCTTAAAAAAGGGACTTTAGTTTAGATTCAAAAACTTTCATTTATATTATTAATATTACAAGAGTGGAATGCAATATTATAGTTTAGTTTTGATGCTTAAAAATTCAGAATTTTTTACTTTTCCAGACATAGAATACAAAATATTTATTTCATTTATATACGGGTATCCCCTTAAAAATTAAAAATTTTAATTAAGCAGTGCTTTCAAATTAAGATTTTCTAACCTTAAAAGCTATATATTTTGAAGTTTTATAATTAAAATATATAGTTAAATTTACAATAGTTGAATAAGATCTCCTATAAAATATTTTTTTAAGCTTATCACATATTCATTATTTTTTCAATGAAATACAAAATTGAAACTAGGTGTATATAATTATTCATTGCTGAACAATAAATCAGGTTTAAATAAATAACTGCAAATTGAAAAAAATCCAGATAAATAGAAATTTACTTAACTATACCACTGATTAACTCATGTTTTGCAAAATCATTTGTATTTCTAGGTTTTAACAATGAACAAAAACAATTTATCAGACACAGAAGGTATATTTCATCCCCTATTGGAAACTCTAGAACTAAATTATAATCGCATCGCAGATGTCAGCCTAGATCCTGAAATTTTAAAAAGAATAAAAGTTCTCGAACTTCGAGGAAATATTCTTTCGACAACTAATGGCATATATTTACCTAGCCTGGTTCGTCTGTACATTGCAAACAATGAAATTGATAGACTTGAAGGTCTCGAGTATTTGGTGAATTTAAAGATTCTCCATCTTCGAGATAACAGACTTTTAAGTCTCCATGGGCTTCAGAATTGTTCTTTGAAAGTAAGTTATTTAAATTTGAGGAACAATAAAATTAAAAGGATATCTGAATTGAGAGGACTTGAAAATCTGACGGGATTGGAAACTCTGGTGATATTGGGAAACCCGTTGACTAGTTCATATGAATACAACGACGGAGATGAAGAATCAAATAGTTATAGAATAAAAGCTTTGATAATTCTACCCAATCTTAGACGAATTGATAAGGACCCTGTTTTGGAAGATGAACGGCGTGAAGCTGCAAGTCTGCGTCAGCAAATGTTGGATGATGGCATGAGCTTTTCGGAATTCGATATACATGATATTGAGGGCGGCGAGTGATTTTATTATAAAAAATGTGATTTGAGTTCACGCAGAAAAATAATTGAATCGTGAAATAAATCTCAACTGAAATCAACTTATTTGAAAAAGTCCTAGTTATATTTATTCTATATTTCATATTCAGAATTATTGTTGATTTTCAAGTATTAAATATTTTTAATTTATTTAAATATTAAAACTTGAATATACTTCCGAAAAGGTCACCTAAGAATACTGATTTGATACCTGGCCTAGGGGTTCCTTTTAGAGTTTTAGACCCTAGTTGAACGCACTAAAAGGATTTTTGGCGCAGATCAATATGAATGAAGTTATTCATAATTTTGAATTTTTTGAAAAATTAGATTTTTTTCAAAATCTCGAAAAATATTGATGTTGGAAAAAAATGTTTTGCGTAAAAGTTGTAGATCTCGTCGAAACGCATAATTTCAGATTCATACTTTTTTTCTAAAATCAATATTTTTCGAGGTAAATGACAAAAATGAATTTTCAGATTTTTTGTTGGCAAAGGTGGCGTTGGAAGAGGGGTCGGCCGTTAGAAAAGGGTTTCGGCGTGAGTGGGTGGAGAGGGTGTTGTTCACATCTACTCACGCCGACCCCCTTTTCCAACGGCCAGAAAAAAACCACGCATGCTAATTTTGGGCATTTTAAATGGCCCACACCCCCTCCAACTACTCATGCCGACCCCTTTTCCAACTAAAAATCTGGAAATCATTTTTGTAATTTTTCTCGAAAAATATTAATTTTAGAAAAAGAGTATACATATTAAAAATATGTGCTTCGACGAGATCTATCAATTTTGTGGACAATATTTTTTTCCAAAATCAAAATTGTTCGAGATTTTGAAACAAAAAACTAATTTAAAAAAAAAAGTCAGAATTATTAATAACTTCATTTATATTGATCTGCGCCAAAAATCCTTTTACTGCGTTCAACTAGGGTCTAAAAGGAACCCCTAGGCCAAGTATCAAGTCAATATTCTTAGGTGACCTTTTCGGAAGTATGCCCTAAAACTTTTTTCTATCTTTATTTAAATATCTATTTCTAGATTTATACAATGGTTTTGTTTGTCGATAAGAACCTATCCCTGTATCATAGGCGTTAACTTTATTAACTTTATTTACTAGCCGTAAGATAGCGCTACTGGCTTATATACTTCAGAAGCAGACGTCGGTAAGACCGTTCACTGCTTACCAACCGTGATACTTTTTCGAGCGAAGATACTTTTTACAATATAATCCGTCAAATTATGCATAAGATTTGATATTTCTTAATAGTGTTCAAAAATATTTCTTTATATCAGATTTGAATCGGAAAATATAAAAACTTATTTATCTGACGCCTCGCAAATGCAACCCTTCTTACATTCACGTATTACACTGTACTTTGCCTGCAATTTATTTTATATTTTCATCTGAGGTTGTCGTTCTCATTCTTTTTTGAATATCTTTTTTTTCTAGTCCGAAATGAAAAATCAAGAGGGTAAGTTTGAGAAAGTTAAATACATTATAAAACCCTAATAAATCGTTATTATCACTTTTAGCATCCACTTGATATTATGGAGTAAAAAAAGATATTTACTCCCTAAATTCGAATCAGCGAAAATTCGCTGAATATCAGTCACGTACTATTTGAATCAGTAAATTTTCATTGAGTGATTATTCACTAAAATTTTAGTCAGGATTATGTTATCATTGATAATAATTTTTCTTCGGGGATGGCTCAAATTGATGTAAAGTTGGGACATAAAATCAAATTTGCTATGTTCTGATTTTATTTTGTTGATATCTGTGGTTGAAAAATATCAAAAATTAAAAAAATGAGGAACATTCTGTCTTCTAGACCTCTATGCTGCAAGCTTATCTTTTAGTGCAATTTTCTACGAAACGGCCTACATTGAAACTCTTGGCATTTCCAAATGATATGAAGAATAAAATTTGTTATGTTGAATTGTAAAAAAAAATATAAATAAAAAATCTGCTGGAAAAATTGGTCCCTTGAATGAACGCGTATATGCCTAAGAAACCTTTGAATGAGGTCGCTTGCCGACCTCTTCTCGGACTTATTTTTGTCTATATTATTTTTTTGTCTGTGTACTCCCTCTTGTTTGCAAAAATTAAAAAGTATTATTACCTGTTTTACCGAACTAGTAATTTTTTGTTTAATTTGTGGAAAAGAAGAGTGCACCTACGTAGGTTTTCATATGGTAAGTAACTAAGTACCTACCACATGAAACTGATTTCTCTGAATATTTATATATTTTTGATTAATGCAACACGTTACAGGGCGACCATAAATTATTATGTAAAAAAGTAAAATAATGGCAGAAATTAAACTTGAATATTGTTTAATGACTAAGGAATACAGAGAATGCAATTATGAGCGCAAAAATTAATGGGGAAGAAAGATGTACTAATTTATAGGCCACCATCAGTAAAACTCATATTTTAACTTAATCCTAAAGTGAAACTCTTCTAAAAAATTTACTGTTGATCCTGGGGTGCTGAAAATCTCTCATCTCTCTAGAACGCGAGCTAGAAAGCGTATATTTATAAGACAAAGTAAATCATCACAAGCGAAAAAAATAATTAGAAAAAAGCTGTATTAATTTAAAGGCTACTCTCGGTAAAATTTAAATTTTCACTTAGTCCGAAATACAACATTTTATAACATCCTGTTAATTCTAGGACGTTGGAAATGTTCCATCTCTCAGAAAAGTGAATTTCTAGAATACAAAAAAAATATTATTAAGGGCTTGTGACACTCATCTGATTCCTACCTTACCGATATCTTTTTTGGGCCATACCAATTCCACACGAAATGAGATATCGAGCTGAAAGTTTGGGAAAATAAAGAAAAGGGACTAAGGAACATTTATGTAGTAATGCATTTCTAAAATTAAAAACAAATATAATTTTTGGATTTTTTTTGTATCTGTGAAAATTTATTAGTAAGAACGTCTTCAAAATGCGGCAGGTGCATAAATCTCGTGAACAAAGCTAGATATCGTGACGTTTTTTTTTTTAATTTGAGCTAACTTTTTGGGCTAATTTAGAATCCTACATCTAAAGTTCAAAAATATTACATCTTCTGCTTGAAATGTAAGGGCATTATTCATTGTTTTCACTAATTGCACAATCAATGCAGTTATTTTCCAATTAAATGTGACCTGCATTTGGAAATGTACTTAAGTAATTCTGTACTGTCTTTCACATTCATTATTAATGTTGGAAGAAATGTGTATGAAATAAAAAATTTACTGCTCATTAAACGGAGGTCGTGACGTTTTGTTGAAATTGAACTTCAGTCATTTTGCGATTTGTACACTTTTTCTGTACCCTAACTGGGACTGGACATAAAATGGGAGTTTTCGAATCCACGGAAATGCACATTATTGTTAATGAATCTATTTTTTTATCCATACAGCAAAGATATTACATACATGAAATTAAGATATTGGAAACGTGAGTAGAGCGCTCATTGAATGGAAATAATTTCCACACATATTTCAAATTTACAATTAATTTTATAGTTTACCTTAAAAACATGCAGATGCAAAAGTCAAAATTGAAATTAAAACAACTGGAATTAATAGCAGAGCTTGTTTTAAAATTTGTATACGTTTCCAAAACTGGGATGCCAAATTATAAAATGTGTATAATGTTTGCGTTGAAGAAATGCGCAGGGAAATGAACGCAAAGACGACTTTTTTGTATTGCGAAAAACAGGCGTACTTTAGAAATATAGACACATTTCTTACGATATTTGGTTCTTCATGCACTTCGTATTGAATATGTTTGCAATGCGATGCAAGCGAAGACGAATTTGACCTGGCGAGAGACAGGCGTACATTAGATATATACAAATTTGTTATTATCTTCGTATATTCCTAACCATTGTAATAAATAAATGCGCTGTGCTTATAAAGAAATAATTTGAATCATTTTTTCAAAAGTTGCGTCCTTTACTTCTCAATTTTTTATAAAAAGTTACGACCTGCTTTTAATGAACAATAAACTTTTTGGTTTTCTAAACATTTCTTCAAACACGATTAAAGAAGCTTTAAGTAAAATTGTGTAACAAGATTGCACAAGAAGGCTGAAAAAGAAGTATGATTTTAAAAAATCAGTTTTTTAAAACACATATACTCAAGAAAGTCAATTTGTACAACATAATTGCACAAAAGGAGTTAAAATTAGAAAAAAATATATTTCTAAACAACATTGGAATCTGCTCATCAGAGACAGTTATAATAATTTCGGGAAAAGAGATTTCATCTTTTATTGGATTTAAGGAAAAAAACAACAAAAGGATAAGTTCTTCATTTCAGATTGAAACTCAAGCTTCCTTGATTTTATTTTCATCGTATATTTCAAACAGATTGACAGTTAAACAAATTCAAAGGATTGATTCTTTAAGATGTAATGGTAGGGTGGGGCGAGATGGTCATAGGGCGTAAGATGAGCCACTCAATTTTCACGTAGCCTATCCTTTCTTTTGTAACTGTTCTTTGTACTAATATCAGGAAAAACGTTATCAAACTTTTTAAAAAAATTTTTTCTCTTAATGTTGAATAAATTTGGAAAAAACGAAAGTCCAAATTTTAAGACCTGTATTCTGCAATTTTGCATTTGTTTAGAAAGTTCAATAATTACACAAAATCACATATTAGATGTTTTTCCAGTCGTTATTTAGATAGCTTATTTATTAAACCTTAAGTTTTCAACAGATTTATATGTAATTGTAAAACAGAAATAGGTGAAATTTTGATTTTACTTAAAAGCATTTATTTGTATTTATTCAAGAAAAGTCCCTAGGGCAAATAGCCCTCTAAGGAACAGGATAATATAAGGTCATTACAAATTTGTGTAAGCACTGATCGGCAGAATACTTGATTAATCTTATAATTTAATCTATAAACTAAATGAAATAAATAAATAGAGTCGACCTCAGCATACGTATCAAATTAGGTAGGAGATTAATGCGTAGTAATTACTACCGAGTGATTAATTAGTAGCTATTGTGCATTTTAAGGTAGAAATAAAGAGAGAGAAACTGTGTGTAAAAGAAATTTTTTTTACAAAATTAATGAAAACAGAAGGAAATTCGAAAATGAAATGTGGAAGAACTATAAATATGATAGTTTAGCAGTGAGTAATTTCAAGAGTTGTCTTAGGAGTATTGTACAAATATTTGAAAAAGAGATTCTTGAAATGATACAGGGAAGGTGCATTTCTAATATCGTATGGTACTTTATTCCATAACCGGACATCCCTTATTATAAATGATCTTTGAAGCTAACACGTTCTGTGAAAAGGAATCTTGAAGGATTTTATGTCTTTTACGAAGCTGACACTGTGCTGGAAGGTCTCTCTCGACAAATTAGAATAGGCTAAACAGATACTCAAGAGCTTTGTTCTGAAAAAGAGTGTAGAGCAAAATACCCATCAAGAATTTTCTTCTCTTGGCAACATTAAGCAGACCAGCCTTCAGTCTGTATGGAGTTATGTGTTCGTGGTTAGGCAATTTGTAGATAAAATGGACACAGGCATTTAACGCACACTCAAGCTTTAAATTTAAATCGTCGGTTAAATCATCATATACTAAACAACGGTAGTCGAAATGGGGCAAGATTAGACTCTTAACCAAAAGTATGCAAGTGAAGGTAGGTAAAGAGTCCTTATTCCTATATAGTTGTTGTATAATTCCGTATGTTTTCCTTGAGTACCTGTTCCTTCCAGGACAATGTACGGTTATGGCAATATCCCAGATCTTTAACAACAATTGCCTGAGTTTTTCCCGGGTTAAGAGTAAGTCCATTCTTCCAGGCCCAGAGGATAACGCGATCGATATCCTCTTGAACTAGAACAAGTAATCTGCTTAGTGAAGAAATTGGCCCTGATAAGTAAATTTTGAAATCATCAGCACATTTTGTGGTATCTGCAATGTTGAAGTTCACTTCCAAGGTCAGAAGTGAACAAATTGAAAAGGATGGGTGCCAAAATGGAACCCTGAGCAACGCCACTCTTGACCTCCCACCATTCAGAAAGCTCACCACTACTATTAATAATTCTATGAGACCGATTGTTAAAATAGGATTTAAACCATTTGATGGCAGAGTTTGACACGTTGAGAGATTTTCACTTTTGTAGAAATAACTTATGGTTGACCATGTCAAAAGCCTTCGAAAAATCAAACAGAACAACAATCGTGATCTCCCTATTATCCATTGCTAATTTGAGAACCGTCGTTATTTTAAGGGAAGCAGTAAGAGTGCTATGTTTTGTCCGAAAACCTGATTGCATCGGGTCAATGGCCTTAGATATTTCGAGAAATTTGGAAAGTTGCAGGTGAACAATTTTGTCAAGTGGTTTAGACAGTGCACATAAAATAGAAATTGGCCGGAAGTCTTTCGGGAAAGTAAGTTTAGGAATTTTGGGAATTGGGCATACAACAGCTTTTTTCCAGATATCTGGGAAGATACCGACCTGAAGGGAAGCATTATAAATATGCAATAGAGTAGGAAAGATAATTTGGAGGGCAAGTTTAATCTTTTTTATTGATATTCCATCAGTTCCAACGGCATTTGATTTGATTTTAAGTGTTTTTTTCCAAAAGTATTTCAGGTGTGATGTCATCGAAAAAGAAGTCATACTCATTAAATGTTCAATTAAGAGGGGTAGTGGAAGATTATAATGATAAGTCTGGAACTGGGCATGTGAAAAAAGTCTTTAAAAGGTCATCAAGCGGAAAATTACTATCTATAGATTCGTGCTTGGGGGGATTAGGTGTACACGTCTAAGGAGATGCAAAACGTCCTATTTTTGTCTCTATGTGCAATCTCGTTATAATTATATTGATTGAACGCATCTCTAATCTTAGTTTGAACTATGTTCCTGAGTTTACGAAATTGAGCTAGTATTATACTGCTTTTTGTTCTTTTTGCAAGTCGGCGCTTGCCATCACGTTCCCTCATCAGATTTTTAATTTCGAATGTGATCCATGGGGCAGCTTTATTAAAGTTTTTAGGAACGTGTGGCTGAAAAAATGTATTGAATGCGGAGACTAGGTAATTAGTCAGAGCGTCAGTTTTATTATTTATATCTGTAAACCCAAAGATGTGGTAAGAGGAGGGGAGGGAATTTCGGAGGGATTCTGGATGGATAGGGGGTGAAGGCAAGGGTGTCCGCTTAGCCCATCGCTTGTTGCGATTTTAAGTGCGGATATGGAAAGTTAGCTGGAGGCCGGGGTGGTAGGAGGAGTCAGGATAGGACGGGTTAGAATTTGGTCACTAGCGTATGCAGATGACATAGTGTTGCTGGCAAGAAGCGAGGAGGCCTTAAAGGAGATGATGAAGAGGTTGAGAAGACACCTGGATAAGAACAGTTTAGAGCTGTATGCGGAAAAGTCCAAGGTTATGGTGTTCAGGAAAGGAGGGGGAAGGGATACGGAGGGGAGTGGAAGTGGAAGGGAGAGGCGGTGCAGGAGGTGTAAGAGTTTGTGTACCTGGGCTTCTTGTTTCGGAGGAATGGGGGAGTGGATGGCCACATAAAAGAGAGAGTGAGGAAGGCAAATGTGGTGATGAGGCAGGTGTGGGGGTTGGGAAAGAAGTTATTCGCAGATGATTTTGGAAGGAGAATGAAATTGTTTGACTCACTAGTGATAAGTGTGCTATTGTATCGAGTAGAGGTGTGGGGGTGGAAGGAAAGCGAAGAGGTAAATAGGACACAGGAGAGGTATGTAAAGTGGACACTGTGGTTGGTAAGGAACACGCCTAATTATATTGTCATGAGGGAGATGGGGAGAACGAGTATAGGGATTCTAGCGGGTAGTCGGCGTGTAAATATGAGGAAAAATTTTTGGAAGATGGGGGAAGTAAGCTGGTTAGGGAGTGTTGTTGGGAGAAAGAGAACAGGAGAGGGGTGGGAAGATGGAGGTTGAAAGGGAAAGGTATTTTAGAACGAATGGACTGTAGATGGATGAAGTGAGACGGATGCACGAGGAAGGAAGGAAGGTATATGAGTTGGTTAAGAAAAATGGCATGGAGAGAGAGAGAGAGAGAGAGAGAGAGAGAGAGAGAGAGAGAGAGGGGGGGAGAGAGAGAGAGAGAGGAGAGACAGCAGGGGAAGAGAGTCCAGGTTTAACGGGAATTATGTGTGGATTATGCCAAGGTCGAGAGCGCAATATGTATGTGAGAAAGGAGAGAAAGAAAGTCAGGAGCTTATAGCGAGGATGAGATGTGGGTGTATGGAGAGTTTTAATAGGTTCTGGCTCTCTAGGGAGGAGAGGATGTGTGAACTGTGTGGGAAGGGGGATGCAAGAGTGGAGCACTGGTTGGAGGAGTGCGTAGGGGTGGAAAGGAGTGGGATAAGCATGGCTGTATTGATTCATGAAAGGGGGGACAAAAGGGCAGTAGCATGGGTGAAGTGAGTGTTGGGTGAGATGGTGAAGAAGAGAAGGAAGGAGGAAGAGGAATGGAGAAGGAAAGATTGTAAATAGGAGAGGAAGTAGATATAAGTGATATGTAAATATTGTAAATAGTAGATAAGTGCGAGAGAGAAAGTAGGGACATGCCAGCGAGGCGAGGCGAACCGAGGAAGGCAAGGCCATAAGAGCGGGCGGTCTTAGAGATAAGGTATGGATAGATGTTAGTTTTTAAGGGTTAGTTTTAAGAAAATTCTGTAAAAAATGGAAGTGTAAGCAAGTCAATTTTTTAAGGCCATCAGGCTGAAAAATAAACGTTTATCTATCTATTATTTATGTCTGTATCTAGTAATATTTTTTTCCAATTATATGTCATTAGATGTTCGTGGAATGTATGTTCATCAATTAGAGAGATTCCGCACCAGTCTTTGGGTTGTTTTTGAATTTAGATTATAGGAAAATATAAAGTTAATCTTAATCAAGTCGTGGTTGGAGAGGGAAGAGATAGCATGTTGTTCGCAGGAGACAACCTTATCAATATCGTCTACAATCATTAAGTCAATAAGAGTACTGGAATGATCAGTATGGTGTGTAGAATCATGAGGTACAATCGAGAGTCCCGAAGACTGTACCAAAGATGTTAGATATTTAGAATGATTGGAAGTGAGATTTAAGTTGGTGTTAAAATCTCCAGTAAGGATAATATGTCATATGGGGTGGAATGAGCCACTGTTCTGGGGCGGAATGGGCCACCTCTTTCTGTGCGTTAGCCTAACCTCTTAGTGTAACAGTCAGTAGGTTAGGATGCAATGTTTCATTGTATCAGATTCTGTAGTGTGTTAATTATGGTGTAAACGTATAAAAAATTAATCTTGTCGACAAAAATTCTCAGAAAAAGTATGACAGCTGCACTATTATAGGTCTGTATTTCTTAAGTAACTTTGTTCGACAACTCGTAAATTGCTATAAAAATGAGAAAAACTTCATTGTGGTCAAAAAATACGGCAAACGTATGCAGAACGGCTTAAAACCCCAATATGTAGTCATGTAGTAGACCAGTTTAGTATTTGGGAGTTTTCTTATTGTGGAATTTAACTTTTACTGCGACAATGTACACGGATAAGTCGAAAAATTGTTATATTTATTTCTGTGATACAATTATTAAAAGATATGTGAATATAAATCGTTTTTCCATTCATTGTTTGTAGAGTTAGTTACGGTAGGGGTTAGGATTAAGGATTGCATCATTTTAACGTCAAGTACTTTAAATGTCCCGTACAATTTTTGAAAAAAGTGTAAGATATGTTTTCGTGTTAAAATACTTTAACTTTACAATACTCTTACTTACAAATAATATATAATAAGTCATTTGATTAGGTGGCCCATCCGGCCCCAGGCATGGGGCGATATGAGCCAAGTCCACTTCTATTTTATTTTGGTTTCTAATTCCGCATATACTTTTTTATTTACTTTTATCTTGGAAAAATTATAATTAAAAAAGATTATAGAATATATATAACGACTTACTTTCAAGCAACGAATTAGCAGATTTTAAATACTGACGTGAAAAAGACTACTATGCCCATCTTGTCCTAGCCTACCTTAATGGAAGAGTATACAAATTTTCATTTTTATTCCTTGAGATGATTGTTGAAACAATTGAAAATATGTACAAAAGTTTTTTAGAAATATTAAAAATTAAAAAAAGGAAATAGCTTATTCATAAGTAACGTCAAATTCATATCTACATTTTCAATTGATATTAGCATAGCATAGAAATATTCCCTAGTAGTTTCCTATAAAAAATTTTCCTGACGAGGAAGAAAGGTTGTCTCTTTTCCTTTTTTCTCCCTCTTTTTTCAAATTTCATATAACTGTCTCTAATAAGCCGATTACATTGTTGTTCAGAAACATATTTCTCGTATTTTAACTCCTTTTGTTCAATTATGTTGCAAAAATTGACTTTCTTGAGTATATGTTTTTAAAAGATTGATTTTTTAAAAACATATTTCTTTTTGAGCCTTCTTGTGCAATTTTGTTACACAATTTGACTTTTTTACGTTCATGCTTTAAAAAAAAAGTACATCCAAAAATTTAATAAACAGAGAAATTAGGCCACAGACCCTGCTGTCTTTCTCTACAGTTCGGTTCTTTGTACTGTTCTCAGATGTTCAGTTCTTGGTCAACTCTATAGAGATTTTTGATCTAGGCACAATTATCGATTTTTCCTATAATTTCACATATGGTTTTTGTTCCCAGAAGATGAATTCTTGATAAAAAAAAATATTTTTTTTTATAGAGATGTAATTACTCAAAAATATATTTCCGTTGTGTACTTTTGTGCATTCACAAGAGTTTAAGAAAAATTACTTCATTATAATTAAAAACACTTTATTTACAATAAAAAGTTATATAAGGGTATTCTGGTACATACTGAAAGTATGGTTGCCAGAAAGATGTTTCATGTATGACTTATTCGCATTAAGGCTGTTAGAGCGGGGTGCACAAAAATTGCGATATCTGTGAAGTACTCAGAACTTACCAACAACCTACAATAATTCGGTTTTGAGGCTTTCTTCACACTTCACGTCATTGCTACACTATTTCACTCACACTTTTTAGCAGTTACCGTATTTTTTTACGAAAACTCAGAGACTTAAAAGGATAATGGGATAAAGCAGAATGAAGAGAAGATAAAGAAAAAGAAATAAAAAATAATAATTCTGAAAGAATAAATAAAAATATTCCTATTCTTAATAATTGACGAATTTTTAATGTATGAAGCCCTTGAAATGTTCTTTCCCCTCTCCCGCCACCGCGAAAGCCCTTCCAGAGTCTAGAAATTTTTCAAAGTGCATTTATAAAACCTCAAAACCGAATAATTGTATGTTGTTCGTAATTTTCGAGAGCTTCACAGATTTCGCCATTTGTGTGTACCCGCTACAACAGCCTTAATTTAAGACTTTCTATAAATGAAAGTATTTCCTTCGAAACCTGCAATAACGGTTTTCTAAGGATGATTCTCTGAATACGTGAAGAAGATTCTGAGAATAATTATACCTTGTATACAAAAAGAAAATCATATTATATTTGAATTATTTACACTGAGAAAAATAGATTATCCGAAATGGATAATAAAATTGAAGAATAATATACCGTATAGAAAAATATATGAGCGCGTATAATCTATAATATTTTTCTAATATATGAAGATGTTACCAAATATAATCTCTAGATTTTACATTCTTATAATCTTCAGGCATTAAATTGTAACATCTCAGATTTTAAAATATCCAGGCGTCTGTGTAGTCTCAGATGGTACGTCGCATCGGGGCGCGTGTCATACACGGAAAAAATTTATCCGTGAAGAAGTCACGAACTTGTAGCTAGGTCTCGGATACGAGATAAAAAAATGAAACATTAAATCCTTATTTCTATGAGAAATATATGGATAAATTTCGAAGTTTCTTACGTACAGTTCGAATTTCCTACGAACAGTTCCTGAAAATTTCAGACTGAAATAAAAAGAGGAAAAATTTTATTTGTGCGATTTAATTTTATATTAATTTATAAATTCGCAACTCAGAAGATTCGAACCTCAAACACTGCTGACTCACCAGTTTCTAAACATAAACCAGGAGTGCGTAAACACGCGCAGCCATCGAGGCCAAACAAAATAGGTATTATAAAACTTCTAGCCACTCATCCGGCGAGCTCGAGGCACACATACGAGCGCACACACGCACCGCGCGTGTGTGCGTGGGCCACGTACAGGGAGACTTAGGTCGAGTTCCCAGATTTGTCGGGCAAGCTCGTGAGTGCTCTGAGAATCTTTTCCCAATCACTCGTAATATTTTTGTAATTATTCACGTAAAAAAAAAGTGATGAACCGTTTTAGAATTTTCACATCGAGTTCGTCAATCTTTCTCAAAGTTCGCAGGTTATTTACGAAAATACATAAATATCCGACGAATTTTTCTCATATCCGAGACCTAGCTACTAGTTCGTGACTTTTTTACGGATAAATTTTTTCCGTGTATGCATCCGTTCGCAATAAAACAAGTAATAATTAAGTTATAAAATGATTATTAGTGCTAATAAATCACACGTGATTTAGATTTAGAAAATGGGTAAGTTTATATTTCTTTTCATTACACATCACTGCCACTTGTACAAGTGTAGAAACTTAACCTCCTTTACTTTCGTTTTTGTAGTCTCATAATAGCCACTTTCCTACTTATTGTGTATTTAAAAAATTGAAATTTGTTTCCAGTTCTACTTCCGAGCTCGTCTATCAAAATTTTGTATATGTTTATAAATACGTTTGCAAAAATTATTAATATATTTGAGGTTATCTAATGGACCAGGATTATAATATGGATGTTAGATTTTAAAATCTTGGATTATAGATTTTATTATCTCAGATTATAAAGTTTAATAATCCAAGATATTATCCTGTAACATCTATTTCTTAATATGTATGGATTGTAGTTCTAATAATCTGGATCGCTGTCCTATAATTAATAGTCCAAGATTATATCCGGTAACATATTTTTTATTACCGGGTATAATCCATTTTTCTCAGTGTCGGTATTTCACTTTATTAATTATCAAAATAATTTTTAATATTTTTGAAGACATTGAGTTAAAATAATTTTTTTTTTAAATGTTTGCTGGGAAATAAAAAATAAGAACATTTTCTGGAAAAAGAAATGCATCAAACACATCAAACCAAAAGGGTATAAGCGCTAACGTTTGGCACAGCAAAAAGGCATAAGCACCAAAGTTTGAAATTCCGAAAGCGGATAAGCGCCAATATTTGGCAAAGCAAAGGGGCATAAGCGCCAACATTTGGCACTGCAAAAGGGCATAAGCGGCAATATTTGGCACATCAAAAGAGCATAAGCGCCACATTTTGGAAATCCAAAAGGGCATAAGCGTCAACATTTGGCAAAGCAAGAGCATAAGCGCCAACATTTCGCACAGCAAAAGGGCATAAGCGCCAAATTTGGAAATCTTAACATTTCTCATAGCAAACGGGCATAAGCGCCAAATTTTGGAAATCAAAAAGGACATATGCGCCAACATTTTGGCAAAGCAAAAGGGCATAAGCGCTCACATTTCTCACAGCAAAAGGGCATAAGCGCCAACATTTCGCACAGCAAATAGGCATAAGCGCCAAAGTTTCAAATTCCAAAAGTTCATAAGCGCCAACATTCGACAAAGCGAAAGGACATACACGCCAAAGTTTGCAATTCAAAAAGGGCATAAGCCCCAATATTTGGCACAGCAAAAGGGCGCAAGTGCCAACATTTGGCATAGCAAAAGGATATAAGCGCCAAAGTTTGGAATTCCAAAAGGGCATAAGCGCCAACATTTGCCACAGCAAAAAGGAATCAGCACAAAAGTTAGAAATTCCAAAAGGAAATAAGGAAAATAATGTTAAAAAATGTTTTCAAGAAAAATGAAAAAAAAAAAAAATTTCCAACAAATTTTTTTTTTAAGACAATTTTGGTCAAACTTTTACAAAATTAAAAAATATTTTGTTTTAAGATTCTGTTAAGGCTTAAATTAACGTTTTAATAGGCTACGAAACACTTCCTTGTGGGCGCTCGGCGTCTACTTTGACTAATTTGTTAGAAAATGTTCATAAAAAAAAAGAATAATTTTTGTTTGCTTGTGATTAATTGTTAATGTCTAGAACTACTACTATAATAATATGAATAATTTACTCTTATACGTTAATTGTTGTTTCTAACGTCATAACAAATATAGTTTGTGCTATATTTTTCTTTACTAATTTGATTTGAAATTCAAATTAAAAGCCAATAAATCTTAAATGAAATTGATCTTCATTAGACCAAACGAAGTATCTAATCAACAACGTTTAATGTATGAAAAAGTTGGTAATAGTCAGAATGGATTTAACAGAGTATGAAAGGTTTTTTTTTTAATTCAATTTTAACATCTATAGTGAAGAAAAAGTTAATCGCGAAAGAAATAATAGTACATTGAAAAAGTATGTGTCGATTGCAGAGTATAAACGACTGTCGATCTATAATTATCTATTTATTATATAACTCATGTTTCAGAATTTTTAATTTACACAGATGTAATTTATTTGATACTTCTTTCTAAGAAACATCAATTATGATATCTCTGTTTTTATAATGATCACGAAACTGCTATGAAGACCTGATAATTACTTTTTTTCCTTTGCTTTTTTCCGAGCAAAACAGCCACTCAAGCAGTGACGTCAAAATCCTTTTTAACATTTCCGTCTTCAGTTTATAATATCTAGTTGATTATAACAGAACAGTATTTCTTGAACTCGCATGGTTGCTCGTATTGTTGCCTCATTAACAGATATGAATTAAATGTAATTAGTGGAAGATCAGGAGTGATAGGGAGCCATAAGTACGTTATTTAAAACTTCAGAGCTAAACAAATGAGTGTAAATCTAAAATTAATCGCGTGACAAGATGCATAGTTCATATAACATTTAGAGGCTTTGTGTGTCATACGCTATCTACTCTATTTACAACTTTCTGTTTCTCATTCAGAGTAAGTGACTCCAATGGTTTCTTAATGTTTTCTTACTTGTCTATAATATGTATGTTTGTTAAATTAAGGTCATAGAATTAAATCGAAGTGGGGTAAAAATTTATGTAACGTTGGTGGAAAGAATTCTTATGAAAAGTCACAATGTTCTAGGAAAATAACGTTTTCATATAAAATTGTAGAAATGTATAGATTTTTCAATTGTTTATCAGAGAAAACTAGAAACTTCTATGACACATTAATATTTTGAATTAAAAATTAAAAAAATTTAGAACTTCCGATATTAGAAAATTCAATATTAGCTTTTAAAATTTTTTTTATAGAAAATTGCGAATTTCTACAAAGTTTTATGAATAAGTAGGAGAGGCCGGGGCGAGATTAGCATAGTTATAATTTTCAGTGAAATATTTGAAATATATAGTAGTTTTTAAATATGTACGTGGTTCTATACATTCTAGGAACCTTCATGTATCAATTTCATGAAAGACGAAGTGTCCCAAAAATAGTAATTGCGATGAAAATATAAAAATTATAATTTGTACACATGTCTGATCTCGCCCCATGCTCTGGGGCGGGACGAGACACGTATTGGGGCGAGATGAGACACCTCAACTATTTATTAGTTTTGGTTAATAGAAGGTTATTTTTGTTGTATTTTTCGTACACATAAATGATTATTTGAAGTATTCTCAAAAAGGAAATGAGCATCACGACAAAATATAATTGTTTTCACGATTGAGCAATATGATTATTCGTACCAATTCATGCTCTGTAAAATGTTCAACAAATAATTTTGTAAGGTTTAATAAAAAATTTCCCTTTATATTAAAACTTTTCTAATTTCAAGTTGAATTAACATTTATTTGAAATTTTTCATTTATAACATGTTTCGAAGATTTTTTGAAAATATTTATAACTGTTTTTATAAAATTCACACCTAAAAACCATAATTTTGCCCTGCATAGAAAAGGGGATTTTTCTGAAATATTTAATGAAGTGATTATAAACATAAATTTTTTGAAGCCTTCTGCAACTTGTCATTGTCAATATAAATAAAAATTTCGTTTTGCATATGCTGAAAAAACAAGTCAAAAAATAAAGTTTATAAACAAACACAATTGCAGGTGTTCTGACACTAGAATTTCTTTACACAACAGATTTTACAATAGCAGTCATAGCCTCTTCTAACCACGAATGTCAGTTTTTCTTTTGTAAGTTTTCACTTTTGCAACTCTCCTTTAAATCTTTATATATTTTTGAAAATTTCACTCAAAAAGACTCAAATCTTGCGACCAAAAACTTTTCTGCCAGCTCCATTATTAGGTTATGACAAGCATGACAAGAACGACTCATCTGACCCCATGAACCCGGCTTATTCCCCCCGAAATCACAATTATGATTGAAACTTCAATATTACCTGTTTTAATTAATTGATTGTGTATAAATGGGTTAGTACATTCTAGTTCGGTAAATAAACTTCACGACAAACTTTAGTTTAAAAATATTATGTGTTATTTTCAATCATTTCTTTTCGCTCTATGATATCATAGAATAACAGGATTCAGGTTTTGAAATTTTAATCATTTTTATTTTTACTTTATCTACTTTATTAAATTTTTTTCTTTTTCCGAGGAATTAAAAATCATTATTTCTGTTATTTCTGAAAAGAATAGCAACAAAAATCACATATTTTGAGAGAAAATGCAGTGTCTCATTTGACCCCGTATGATCGTCTCGCCCCGGTCTCCCTTACATTATTTTGTATGCAAAATTAGGATAATATACAGTTTTAAAATCCAATCTTAGTTTTACAATTTTGTTTAAAGAATATTTCGAATTTTGTATACATAGATTTACAAATAAATACAATTCTATATGAAAAATTAGGACAATTTACAACCCAAAAATACAATATTACTTTTTCTTAGTTTTCAAATTTTTTTTTTAATTCCTCCAAAGTTTTATGAATGCGCAATTCCAGTTTTCTATGAATAATTAGGAAAAAGTACAACCCCAAATCTATAATTTTCTACAAATTGACATTAAAAGGTATTTTTTCTACAACGTTCGAGGGGTTGACAACTCGTGAAGTCAGGTGTACACTTGTCATGAAATCTCCTGAAGTCTCCTGAAATATCTGAAATCTCCTGAAATATCTTAAGTCACTTGAAGTCACTTGAATTCACTTGAAGTCACCTGAATTCACTTGTAGTCACTTGAATTCACTTGAAGTCACTTGAATTCACTTGAAATCACTTGAATTCACTTGAAGTCCCTTGAAATCTCCTGAAATATCTGAAGTCATTTGAATTCACATGAAGTCACGATAACTCACCTGAAGTCCCGTGAATTCATGTGAAGTCACGTGATTTCATGTGACGTCACTTGAGATCACCTGAATCCATGTGAAGTCACTTGAAATCACCTAAATTCATTTCGGGTCACCCATATACCACGATTGTCCATGAGGGGGCCCGAAGGGGTCGATCCAAAGTCCACGTGGACTAAGGTGGTCCAAAATTTGTTTTTTCAATTTTCATGTATCGACCGCAAATTTTTTCAAATCCAAAAAATAAATGCGTTTACAAAAAATGATATTCAGAGATTCTGCAAGCCCCGTATAGTTGAACACAGGGGGTTAGTAAATAATTGTCCACGTGGTATATGGACGGCCTCTTTGAAGTCACTTGAAATCTCCTGAAATATCTGATGTCATTTGAATTCACATGAATTCACATGAAGTCACTTGAATTCTCCGGAAGTCACTTGAAATCTCCCGAAATATCTGAAGCCATTTGAATTCACATGAAGTCACGTGAATTCACATGAAGTCACGTGAAGTAACTTGAAATCACCTGAATTCATTTGAAGTCACTTAAATACTCCTGAAGTCACTTGAAATCTCCTGAAATATCTAAAGTCATTTGAATTCACATGAAGTCACTTGAAGTCACGTGAATTCCCATGAAGTCACTTGAATTCTCCTGAAGTCACTTGAAATCTCCTGAAGTCAGTGAATTCTTCTGAATTCATTGAAATATCCTGAAGTATTTTGAAGTCAGAAGTAGGTGTACACCCAATCGGTCGAGTTGTCAACCCCTCGACAACGTTGTAATGTTTTACAAAAAAAATTTTCCACTGTATTCAGATTTAAAAATTTTGAGATTTCTCGAAGATGGTGAGAAATACGTAAGAAATGACAAAAATTTAAGGTTTTTCTAAAGCAGAAATGTCAGGTTTTTCTTGAGCAGAATGTTGCTCGTACGCCCAGAAAATTTTTAAAGTATTTCCTAGAGAGGGGTGATCTTTATCTACCCCAAACTGACCCAGTATCAAGAATTTTTCGAAAGCAGTGATCGATACGTGAGAACTGAAAAAATTGAATGAAGGGTTTTCTAAAGGAGGTGATTCTCTTTTCACTCTGAACTGACCCAGTATCAATATTTGGGAGTTTGAAAATTTTTCAACTTTGTCGAAAAAGGTGAGAGATACGCGAAAACAGATAAAATTTGAATGGTTTTCAAAAGGGGGTTGGTCCTCGACGTCACTAAACTAACCGAGTATCACAAGTGTCGTAATTTAAAAAAATTTTAAATTTCTCGAAAATTATGTGAAATATAAAAAAAAATAGTGAAATAAAAAGTATTTTCTATCCCGTAAAGCCTGGCGTCATATGTGAACACTCCCTATCAAAATTTAATTTTGTTGTTGAAATTTTAAAGTTTTTCGAAATAGGTTAGAGATACGTGAAAACTGATTGTATTAATCGCATTTACATTTTCCGCGTCACTAGTGCACCTTTCTGATTATATAGATTTCTGTTGGTTTTGTAACATCTCAAAATTTTTTTATTTTTCATTAATCGAATGTTTATAGTCGCGTCGACTGCCAGGGTCATTAACGACTGTACTATAGGGTTAATTATAAACTGTAGGTTAACTGTGGGGTAGTATACCAAGGGACAGAAGCGAAGCTTTCTGCAAACACATCCAGCGTCGCATCCTGCTTCCGGAATCGAACCCGCGCCATCGTGGCTGCCAAGGCTGCAGTGTTGGAACATGAGACAAGCACGATACCATCTTAGCCACGATGACTCCCTATCTCAAAATTTGTTTCTATTGTTTTCGCAATATTCTTTTTGTCAGTCAGGCAGACCATATACGACACGTCCTATATTTCCACCGAATCAACGGCCAATCAGTGTCCCCCCAAGAAAAGACTATTCTCAATCTACAACCCAGCGGCTGCGATCGTCTTTCAAAATAGCTGAACGAGTATTGACCTACAGTATTTTTCTAGTACACAAAGAAAATAGCAGTAAAACCCGTGTATAGTACAGCGGACTAAAATTTGATCTAACGCCGAAGCAAATTTCCCTGGCTGTGCAATTTTCGCACTGGAGCTTCGTCCTTACGGATCCACTGAGACTCGGACTCTCGTCCCAGTTTGGACGTTCCTGGGCGAGCGTGCTAACCACTAGAACACAGTGCTGGTGATACGTGAAAACTGATAAAATTTTAAGGGTTTTCTAAAGTTGGCTGGCCCTCGACCTCTCTAAACTAACCCAGTATCCAATTTTTCAAATATCAACATTTTGGAATTGATCGAAAAAGGTGAGGGATACGTCAAAACTGATGCTTCTAGGCGTTCAGAATTCTAGACGAATAGTCCACCCATCTTGGAATGATGATGATAAAAAGTGATAATAAAACATCCCTGCATGTCTTATGCCAGTGCCCGGCATTAGCCAGGCTCAGGCAACAAACCCTTGGGGCCCAGTTCATGGCTTTATAGTTTGAGCGCCAGGGGGCCCTATTAAGACTCTCAGCCCGCCTATCAATTAACTAACTGATGTAAGTCGACTCAGATTCATTCGGATTGGATGCAAGCCGCAAGGATTGAAAGCTGGTTTGGATTGTGTTCGGATTGAAGTTGATGTTCTCTGACGGATTTAAAAGGATTAAAAAGTCAGTTCGAATGAGCCTTGCATACATTCGGATTGAATTTTTAGTTGAACTGATTGAAAAGGATTGAGACAAATTAAAAACTGGCTCTGGATAAATCGGATTGGTTCGAATACAAATTTCGGAATGATTCGGATTAGTTCAGATTAGTTCGGAATGAATCGTTGTTCGAATCTTTCGTCAGGAATGTGATAAAAAAGAAGTTTAAGTCATAATTAAGGAAGAATCTATATTTTCAGTTCAAATGAACTAAATTTTTACTATATTTCAACGCGACACTCAAGAAAATTACTGGGAAAATATTCTTCTCCGACTAATTATTAAACTTTTCAGTTTAAAAATAAATTTGAAAAAAACTGTTACTTAAACATATTATAACAACAATTTATTTAAACCCAAACCTTTTAGTTTTTAGTTTATAAAGAAAAAAAAATCACTAAAATTCAGTACGGAAATAAAGCATGTCGCGTGCTGAACTGCTGAGCGCGCGTTTGATTGATCCAAAGCCGCAGCCACGTGGGAGATCAGCAGGGTTTGATCCCCCCTTGAAATTCTTGAAACATTTACCTAATACACATTTACATAATATACATTTACATACACTTTTCCGATTGTGCCGCCGCAAATCTCCCCTCCCACACCTGACATTTTTCTCTTATTACGGCCTTGGATTGATCAATTTGTCATAAAAGAGTGTAATTCCTGTAAATAAGCTATTTTGTTTCATTTCAAACGCAATTGATAATGAATTGTTTTTATGTAAATTGCAATTTAAAAAAAGTGTAAAGTTAAGGTTCACATTTTTTAGTCATATGTGATAGATTGCGCTGTGCTACAGTAGAAACTAAAGAAAAAATAACTGTCATGTTCTTTTAAGCCATCAGAAGAAAAATGAAGACGTCCGCATGAAAAGGGCCCTTATCGTCGGTATTAATCCAGCCGCCACAGCACTTCTGTATGCACTGACAAAAGGGGGTAACTTTGGCTTAAAATATCAAGAAAGGCCCCTTGATTATGAATATCTAGGGCATTTTCTCAAAAAGTTGGTCCTTCATTGTTTAAACAAGTGTTTTCAAACAAAGACCGTAATTATGAAAAAAATCTGTAAAATATGTTTAGGTGAGTCTGAACCAAGGCAAAACTTTTTGCCACCCACACTTTTTTGTTAGAATTAACCGTTTCCAAGCTACAGCGTTATAAACAATCAAATTTGAACTAAAATTGACTTATTTTCCTGTAGATATCTCAGCACCTACTAAACCGAAAAATTTAGAAAAAGATACAAATCGCTTATCAAGACATACGTGAGAAAAAATAAATTTTTTGATAGAAATAAAACTTTTGTTTATGTACAAATTTTTAAAACAGACTTTTCTGACAACTATGTAGGGAATACTGCACACATAGTTGTTCAAAAAGGCTAATTTTTAAATTTCTTCCTAAATAAAAGTTTTATTTCGATCGGTTGTTTAAAGCGCTATAACTTCACAATGGTTAATTGAACAAAAATTTTTTTAACGGGAAAAAATTCTCTTGGTTCAAACTTTCGAAAATAAATTTTACAGCATTTTTTTCATATACACTGTATTTGTTGAAAAAAACTTGTTTAAATCATTAACGAGCAACTTTTCAAAAAAGTCAGGTAAATTCCCGAAATTTTAAGCTCAAGAAGAACCCTTTAGGTAAAAAAATGAGTCGGCGGGGGATTTCTGAAGTTCGAATTTCAAAAAGCCACTTTTCGAGAAAAACGCATCTAAATTTATCGCGTCCCGTAAGTGCGCGTGTTATACTTTTTCTTCGACCAGGAAATATACTCACTTCTGGTTGCTGTCGAAACATGAGTATAGTGCCAATAGATTTAGTATAGGTTCTTGTATCACCCCCCATTTAAAGCCGAAACAAATAATTGTGAGCCTGACTTAGAAATAAGCTAATATCTCCTATGAACTAGAACCGGCTATAAGGGCCCTTTACATGCGGACGCCCACAATGTATCTTCTTACTTTTGACGGAAGAATAGGTATTTGATATTAAAACTCTTATCAGTAATAATGACGGAAATAAGTTTCAATCCGAAGTCATTATACTGTCCCTGATATATTTGGTATCTTTATGACGAAAACAAGGCCGTCGAAATTGATATCTTCACAAATAGAAGTGACCCTGTAAAAAAACCCTAATTGTAATCAATTGGAAATGTTGAAATGACGCACAGTGGACCTTTTTTGAAATTCTGTCTCAAAATCGTAGAACTTTGGATCGGAATGACCTAGAGGGATATATATTTTTTTTAATCAAAGAAAAAAACCTTTTCGAATATAGAAAAATTATAGAGAAAGTCAAAAAAAATTTGTGACCTTGAAAATATGTGTTGAAGATGGAATTTTTCGCAAAAAAATCGTTTATTGAATACCAAAAACGCTTAGATTTTACATTTTATGTGCTATACATGTTTTTATATAGATTTTTGCATGCCCAATCCGAATCTGACATGTAAATCGTTGTAAGACAAAATCCAAAATGACGCAGCCAATATGGCAGACTAAAATTGTAAAACAAAACCGATTTGACTGAAATTAAGCTAAAAGGTGGTTTTTCAGGTCGCTAATTACAAATTCAAGGTCAAAAATTAAAAATTAAAAATGGCGGACCAAAATTCTGAAAAGGAACCGATTTGACTAAAATTTGCTACAAGGGGGTTTTTCGGGTCGCTGATTTCCAATCCGGGGTCAAAATTAAAAAATTGAAAATGCCGCATCGAATATGGCGGACCAAAATCGGAGGGGTTGCAGGTGGCTGATTTGAGATCCAAAGTCAAAATTTCAGAATTTAAAAAAGCGGACCAAAGCCGCGCGATTTCTAGGAAAAATACTGCAAAAGTGGTTTGGAGAATTTCGATCCGCTACTTTCAACTTTTCAATTTTTCAGCGACCCAAAAACGGACATTTTTAGTCAAATTTTTTTTTTTCACAATTTTGGTCCACTATTTTGAATTTTTGAATTTTGACCCTGGATTTGTAATCAGCGACCCG
>CAKNYM010044640.1:27951-45705 GCA_932195095.1 Andricus curvator | reverse complement strand
ATTTGTAATCAGCGACCCGAAAAACCTCCTTGTAGCAAATTTTAGTCGAATCGGTTTCCTTTTACAATTTTGGTCCGCCATATTGGATCCGCCATTTTGAATTTTCAAATGTTGACCTTGAATTTGTAATGAGCGACCTGAAAAACCATCTTGCAGCAAATTTTAGTCAAATCGATTTCCTTTTACAATTTTAGTCTGCAATATTGACTCCGTCATTTTGGATTTTGTCTTACAACGATTTACATGTCAGATTCGGATTGGGCATGCAAAAATCTATATAAAAACATGTATAGCTCATGAAATGTAAAATCTAAGCGTTTTTGGTATTCAATAAACGATTTTTTTTGGCAAAAATTCCATCTTCAACACAGATTTTCAAGGTCACAATTTTTTTTGACTTTCTCTATAATTTCTCTATATTCGGAAAGGTTTTTTCTTTATTTGAAAAAAAATATCCCTCTAGGTCATTCTAATCCAAAGTTCTCAGATTTTTAGACAGCATTTCAAAAAAGGTCCGCTGTGTGACGCTTTGCATTTCAAAGCATTAGGGAAGGCCTTCTATTGAATTGATTTCAGTTAAATATAATTACAAAGTCGATTCTAGAAATTGGATGGGTCTCCCCCCCCCCCCCCTTGGGGACAGCTAGAGCTCTAACCTAGCATGAAAATAAAGGAAATCCTTCTAGTTTTTCTATATATATATGTAATTGTGTATACAAATAGTGCACTTTGTCGTTATCAAAAACCTTGGAAGCTCACGTTCTGTGCATTCTTTGCGTGAAGACTAATACAAATACGATCATGCTTTAATGACAAGTAAACGATGTGCTTCCTTTGCAAAATTCAATTTACAATAATTAATGAGCTAAGCATGCGCAGTTTTGAAGAATAAAAATAATAAATACACAGTTCACGAGGATTATCTCTACTCAATATAACTAAGAATACACTTTCTTCTCTGAGTGCTCGAGAATTTATGAGATTAACAACAAAGCATCACAAAATTCCTTCAATTTTTTCTAAGAATTGAAAAGAAATATAATAAAAATAATAAAAAAATTCAAAATGCTTTCTATCATTTACAGTAAATTATTTTTTTTACTAAACAATAAAAATTGAGATTGTCTGAAATATTTCCTAGAAAAATATGACTATTTACGTTCACTGTAAAAAATGTTTGGAATTCTACAACACTTCTGCAATACAAGCGAGATATTGTAAAATTCCAATACATCATGTAATGTAGCGTTGCCTTACGTTTCGGAAATAAGCTTCCAATTCATTTATTGGAAGTTTCCAACAGAATTTGTTTACAGTGTGTTTACCACTTGATTTAGTAGAAAAAATCATTTCCTTCAGTAAGAAAATGTTTACAGTTTTAATTTTTTAATAATATTTTTTGAAAAACAAAAAAAGCCAAACTTATGAAGAATAATTGACTACTCATCTTGAATTTCGGGACGACGAGATACTTCGTTATAAAAACAGTAATTTTATTGTTGATATTAACTTATTTCATTATTCTCATAGAAATTCTTAGAATTTTCAGTTGATGAAAAATTTGTTCTGCGGTTGAGCACTGTGCAAACAATTATTTTTGTATAATTATGCCAAAATCCTTCTTAAATTCCCCCTAAAACTTCTAATATTGCAGCTCAATTATTAAAACTATCTTAATATTTCAAGCAGGAAAAAATTTAATATATCTATATTTATATATAAATCTTTATCGAATTTTAAAGAATTTATTCGAGAAATTAAATTTGCTTCATGAAATCTAAAAAATTCTCAAATATTGCAAGGTTTTTCCCTCTCTCAATTGAGGTATTAGAAGAAATTTTCAATTGATTTTAAAGGTCTGAAAGAAATTTCAAACCTTTCTCTTTTTTTTTCTAAAAAATGCTAACTTGTTAGAGCTTTTTTTGGCAGATTCTAGGAATTAATTTAATGGTTTTTTTACTGAATTTTATAGTAATATTTTAATCCTTTTTTTTCAAAAAATGTACTCGAAATTATCTCCGAAAAATCCTTTTAAAGCACTCAATATTTCCGAACGTTCAACTTCAGATGCGACGTTATTGTAAACTAACTCGAAACACATTGTTATCTATTGTCCTGAAAAAAAGCAGTCCTTCTCGAGTGTCTCAAGAAGTCAGTCGTCTTTTCGAGGATAGAAAGGAAACCAAGTATAAAATTTTTACAGTTTGATTATTTTTTCTCTTTAACTAAAGTATAACCTTGGAAACTGGACATAGAATAGAAGAGCCAGCAGCCTATTTTAAAAGATGAGTTTTTCTTTCATACCAATTTATAATAATATTGCCGAAATAACATTTTTAAAGTTAAAAAACTTCAAATAGTGCTGAAATTTTTTGATAAAAATTTAGACTTTTGTTATGATAAGGGGGGGGGGGGCAAATCTTTAATGATACTAAAGTGGTTAAAAACGCGAAAATTAAACTGGTGACGTTTCCCTTGACGCGTTATTGACAAAGACTCCTAAATTCCTTTTAAATTCTCCCTAAAACTTTTAACAGATGAACTCCTATTTAATTTTAATACAACGCTGCTGAAGGCTGGTGACCTTCTCAGCTTAAAACATCAACCAATTGCGATTCTCTCTCGGTTTCCATTCTTTGCCCCCCCCCCCCTCCAGTAACACAAGTTTTGGTGGGACTAACGTTACAACTAGACTCTCCACCGTACGACGAATCACTGCTTAACTTGGACATGATTTCGACTCACAAACCAAATTTCGCGCATAAAGGTGGTAGTTGGGTGTACAATCTAAATATGAACAATACAAACAATAAAGTAGCCTCGGAATGGACTGAAACTTTGATTGGCGAAATGCATATACACGGCAAACGTAAAGGTCGAGTTTCAGGCGATGAATGGATGTTTGGAATGCTAGAGGAGTGAATGATCTTAAAGTAAGAGAACTACGAGAAACCATGCACACAAGGAAACTAGATATTTTATGTGTACCTGAGACGAAGAAAAAGGGTTGCGAAAGTAGAAACATAGAAAATGGGATATTGAAAGTGGTCGGTTTAATTATGAATGAAAAAGCAAGACAGCATCTCAAAGATCATGATTTTGTATCACCCAGATTGCTGTGTGCTAGAATTAAGGTAGAAATCAAAAGATTATTTATTATAGCACGCTACGCCCCAGTTGATATCAATTTTATTTGTCCGAAGTAATCGTTTTAACATCGAAATTTATATTAATTAAAAATTTGAAAACTCGGACGTTAACATCTTTGAATGGTAATAACATCTTCCAAATATTAATCCGAGAGAAGTCAAAGTTGCCTTCTGGAACACTTCAAATGATACAATAAGTACTTGCGATCAAGGTGTAAGAATAATTCTGCAAGGAGATATGAACGGATGGGTCGGCGTCCAACGTCTGGATACAGATACAGAAAGGGTGCTAGGTAAGTTTGGGGATCCAAGAAAAAATTATAACGGGGAAAAATTAGTTAGCTAATGCTTAGAAAAGAGCCTATTTATTACAAATACTTGGTTTCGACATAAAATGATCCACACGTACACGTGGTGTAAAGGAAATAACCGCAGTATAATTGACTTCGTTATTGCGGATGAAAGCTAAGAGAACTAGTAAAAGATACAAGTGTCATGAGGGGTTCCGAATGCAATATCGATCATTACCTCTTAGTCTCCAAAATAAATTTAGGGCGGGGGTGGAGAAGAAAGAGAGAAAAAAAAAACGCGAATAAAGATTGAAAATTTACAGAAACCGGAAGTCCGAATAGACTTTCAAAATAGGTTAAAAGGACGTATAGATGAGACAATTTGGAAGGGGTTATTAAACAATAAAGATATAGAGGGCATGTGGACTTTGCTACGGGATATCATCGTTAAAACTACGACCGAAGTATGTGGTACGGCTGTTGTAGGAAGAAAATCTGGTGATGTATGGTGGAATGATGAAATTGAGGCAGCCCAAAAAGAAAAGAAAAAAGCGCACGAGAGAAGGTTGAACATCACAGGTCTTATCGATGAGGAGAGAAATAGGCTCAAAAATGATTACAGACACAAAAATAGTAAAGTTAAACGACTAGTCAAGAAAAGTAAGGATAAAATCAGAACAGAAAAAGAGAAGAAAATACAAAACGACTTTGAAGGAACCATGAAACTATTATTTAAAAAGATGGAGGGAAGTAAAAATATAGAGTTTGTCGGCATGAGAAACAGCAAAGCTGAAATGCTATATGATACACACAGGATAGGAGATGATTTAAAAGACTCTTTTAAAGAATTATTAGGAGGCGAAGACATAGGGCAACAGAACTGCGACATAGTACATAATGCATCAGAATACCCAATAGAAAAAGTGTATGTCACTGAGGTTAGAGATATAATTTAGAACTTAAAAAATGGTAAGACTGCTGATGTAAACACACTGTAAAAAAATTATGTTGGAAACTTCCAATAAATTAATTGGAAGCTTATTTCTGAAACGAAAGATAACGCTACATTACATGATGTATTGGAATTTTACAATATCTCGTAGAGTTCGCGCTACGAAAACTCCACGAATTACAACACTTACAATACATGTATTGTAGTTTCGCCATTCCAATATCTTGTTTGTAATTTTACGTTACGCTTGTATTGTAGAAGTGTTGTAGAATTCAACAAACATTTTTTACAGTGCAGTATTAGCGCTGAAATGCCTAAATACGGTGGCGAATACATACCTCACAGGTTATGCGAATTGATAAATTTACTATATGTATCGAGATAGGGGAAGTCCCAGACGAGTGGAGGAAAGCGATTATCGTACCAATATACAAAAGAAAGGTAGATAAAAGCAACTGCAGTAATTACAGAGGTATCAGCCTTCTAAGTACAGTGAGTAAAATATACTCAAAAATACTTATTCGTAGGGTAATGAAAATCATAGAAGAAAAGATATGGGAAGTCCAAAGTGGATTTATGCCAGGTAGATCATGTACAGATCAGATATTTAGCTTAAAACAGATCACAGAAAAAAGCTTGAGAGTAGGAAAGAAAGTTTTCTGTGCATTTGTTCACCTAGAAAAAGCATTTGACAAGGTAAATAGAAGTAAACTTTGGGAAGTCCTTAAAGAGAACGGAGTCAATGGATGGCTCCTATAAGCAATACAAACAATATATACAGGTAGTAAAGCGAGTGTAAGGGTAAATGAGAAACTTAGTGACTGGTTCGATATTATGCAAGGCGTGAAACAAGGATGCGTTATGTCCTCTTGGTTATTTATTATATTTATGGATGAGTGTCTAAGAATGGCCCTCTTCGACGGAGGTGTAGATCTCGAAACAGTGAGAGTACGTGGGTAGCTTTCGCAGATGACAAGATTGTTATGGCAGAATCAATCGAGGACTTGCAAAGAATGTTGAATAAACTTAATACAAACATGAAGAACATGGGCCTCAAAATTAACGTAAATAAAAAAAAATCATGATGTTTGAGGGAAAAAATGAGAAAACAATGTGTAACATTGTCCTAAATGATGACAGAGTAGAACAAGTTGACAACTTCGTATATCTGGGTAGCCTATTCACTAGCGACGGAAAAATAGATGGGGAGTTAGATAGGCGCATAAATGAGGGTAAGAAGGTTATCGGTAGAGCAGGGTCCATTCTCAGAAATGAAAAAAAATATCAAAAAAAGCTAAAATGGCCATACATAATTCCATATTCGTACCGACTGTACTATACGGTAAGATGGTTCGGACATCTTGAAAGAATGAAAGATGAATGACTGACCAAACAAGTGTATAAAGGTAAAGTAAATGGCAGAATGCCTAGAGGTAGACCGCTGAAAGCATGGTTAGAATTTGTGAATCAGACATTAATCCGAAGAGACATAAGAAGCCATAGAAACAAGAGAGCTTGCATGAAAAAGTGCATGGTCGTGAAGGAAGCTAGAGTAATATGCCAGGACAGAAAAGTGTGGCTACAAATAGTTTGTAAACAGAGTGGCAATAGAGTGAATGACGCCTGAAACAAAGACCTTGGATACTAATGGGCCCAAGTGGGGAACCACACATAACAATTTTGTAAGGCTCTTCACTTGGGGTGATCGCTAGAGAGATTGATCAGCAACCTGGGTCGAAGCAGTGTTCCGGAACGAACGTGTTATTTAAATAAATAACGCGAGAATTCTAGATCAATCTAAAATATCTATACCTTACACCTATGTACCTTATGCCTACATACCCATCTACTCACTACTATTTTCCAACCGAGCAAGTAACGCCTACCGCGAAAGGGAAATGGCTTAATGGTATAATAATAATGTATATAATTCATTTATAATAGTTGGCTTGAATCTTAAACTAAGTATTTGTATTTTTTTAGGATAATTGCATTCATTATGATGCCCTATGATTTTTTTAAGTCTTTGCTTAATGAACCGATTAAAATATGTTATTGTTGAAATCGCCACCTTTCTCATTGTATTTTTTTATATAATAAATTACGCAGAATCAAATTTAAATATCTAGCCTCAAGTTCTTCTAAAGCGAGTAACGGTGAATATTTATAAAAAACAGAAAACATTGATATTGAACTTTTCAAAAGTAGTTTCAAATATTTAATAGCACAAAAAATTTAAAACAAGTCATTATTCAAATAAATGTTTTGTATTTATAACGATTTTGGATCTTAAAGTATTGAAAAAGTGTTAATCATTTTTATCGCAGACATCCTAACGTGCTCCGTTAGCTCAATCGGTTAGGAGGCACTTATGGGTAAGTTAATTTTTAAAAGGAACTAGTTATAGTTACCGTCACATCCCGAAGAAAGTAACTAGTTATCGTTATAGTTACCGATTCAAAATGTAACTTTTTCTTAGTTGCATTTCCCAAGAAAAGAACTATCGTTACTTTTTTAGTTACTTTTGTATTTTAGAAATAAACTTCCAAATTTAATTTTTACAAAACTTTATTCATAACTTTCGAGTGATAGTTGTTACACTCTTTAATGAGAGTCGTAGGTTAATCATGACTCACATAATATTTCTAAAACAAGGAATGTTTTAGAAAATTTTAAATTTCAATGTGGAAGAAAAATTTCAGCTTTCCTATTTTGGGCTATAAATCTTTTTTCGCTAAAAATGAACTATTTCTTGCTGAAAAAGTGTTTCTTTAGATTGACCTGGTTACGACTTCCACTTCTAGAAGATTTACAATATTCTATGACCAATAGAAAAATTATTAGTTGACACGAATTTTCAAATAAAAAAAAATATCCAACCAAATAGTTGAACCTTTAACTGAACAATATACATTTTGAACAAAGAATGGCATTTTTTACTTTTTGTTTAAAAAAAATGAATGTTTAACAACAAAAAAAATGTCAACAAAATAGTCCATTTTTCAACAAAAGAGATGAATTTTCAACTAAAATGGTGAATCTTCAACAAAAGAAAAAACATTTTTGACTAAAAAGATTTTCACTTTGAATCAGGTACAGTAGAATTCAACAAAAAAAAAGACGAATTTGCAACAAAATAGGTAAATTGAAACCAAAGAGATGAATTTTCAAACAAGAAGATATTTTTTTACAAAAAAAGACGAACTTTTAACAAAATATATGATTTTTTTTAACTGAAAAAATAATTTTGAACGAAAAAAGATCACTTCTTAAGAAAAAATGTGATAGTTGACATTTCAACCGAAAATTATTTTTAGTTTAAACCAAAAACAGTTACATTCAACCAAAAAACAGTTTTTCAACAAAAATGTTGAATTTGCAGTCAAGACAGAAAAAAATCAACCAGATTGTTGAAGTTTCAGGCCAAAAAGGCGAGTTTCCAACAGAAAAGTTGACTTTCAACCAAATAATGAAATTTGTATCCAAAAATAGGAATTCTCAATGAAAAATGTAATAGACAAAATTTCAACTAAAAAATATCAATTTTCAACAAGATTGTTTAATTTTTACCTAAAAGATGAATTTTTACCAAAATAAATGAATTTTCAGCTACAAGAGATCAATTTCCAATAGAATAGTGCAATTTAAAGCCAAAGAGATGAATTTTCAACCAGGAAGATTAATTCTTTACCAAAAAAGACGAATTTTAAACAAAATGTATGAATTTTAAACAAAAAATATCAATTTTTAACCAAAAATGTCATTGTTGAATTTTCAATTGAAAAAATTAATTTTCAACGAAAAAGATAAATCCTCAACTTAAAGTTTTTTAATTTTGATATTAATTTTAATTTCAATTTTTTTTAAATATATATTATGGTTAATTAATTTTAATGCGATTGTCAGCAAATATTATTGCGTGGCATTCATGAATAACATTAATTAGGCAGTCTAGAAATGATTTAGGATTAATTTTAATTAATAAAAAAAAATTTAGTTCATATATTTCAACTAAAAAAATTTAATTTTAAATCAATTAATTCAACCAAAAAACTAATTTTAAATAGATCAGTTGATTTTTTGACCGAACGAAATTATTTTCTTTCAAAATCGTTCAATTTCGAACAAAATAATTAAATTTTCAACCTAATAATAAAATTTTTGACCAAAAAAGATGAATTTCCAAATAAAATAATAAGGAAAGTAACTGAAATAGTTAAATTTCCGGTTAAAAAAATTCATTATCAACCAAAGAGAAATAAATATTTAACTCTGAAATTATTTTTTTTTATTTCTTTCTAAGTGTTTTTATCGATTTTAGAAAATTTTGAATCCCAGGGGGAGAGAACAATTTCAAGTTTCCTATATTGGGCTATACATTTCTATGGCTATCTGCCACCACAATTTGAATAATGAAAATGAAAAAATAGTTGGAAAGGCAATGAAATTTATTGTCGTAAAAAAGGCTTGTGAACTACCTTCGGAAAGTAACTAATAAAATAACGGGTTTATAGTTACTGTTACTGAAAAAATGTAACGAGTTACCAATTCGTTACTTACTTACAAAAGCAATTTGGTTACCACTATCGTCTCCAAAAAGAGTAACTAGTAACAGTAACTAGTTAAAAGGAACTAGTTACTTCCCATCCCTGTTAGGGCGTTGGTTACTTAAAAATAAACTCGGTGCGTGCGCGCTAACGCGGATTCGATCCTTGGTGCTTGCGGATTTTTCAATGTACTATGTGTTAGCGATATTATTAGAATATTATGAACAAAATAGCTGTGAAATAATTGCGAATATCCTTGATATTTAAATAATAGATATTATTATTTTATTTTTGCTTATCAATCACAAATGGTTATTTTTATTTGTCGATATTGGTGTGAGATTATAGAGAAGAACCTGCTTTGATGCTACAAGTCCTACATGTAGTACTTTTAGGCTCAAAAGAGGATCTAATGTGCATTAAATTCAGACCCTACTTTGACGCTAAATGTAGAAAAACGACCGATGTCGGAAATTTTAAGCGTCAAAGTAGGGTCTAAGTTGCATTAAAATCTTCCAGCGCCTACTAAGGTAGGAGTTACAGGTTCAAAGTAGGGCTTAGACTTCGAATTGGGAAATTAAACAATTTTAACGATGAATAGTGCAGTAAGTTGTTTAACATTTTATTATAAAAGTCATGTCGTTGGTTACAATACTCAAAATCAGTTTTTCTCATCTCTCACATTTATTCATTTTTATATTTTGATAAAATTTCTTTTAGTTGTGTTAAATATTGTACCAAATATTGTGGTTAAATTTTGAAGAAACATTTTTTTTAAATATTCCAATTAATTCAAAAGACCTACTCTTAAACGTCATCTGCTCTTATATACTGTCCGTCCAAAAAGTTTAGGCACCGCGATTTTTGTACAGTTTTTCGTGAAAATCTCAGCAGAAAAAAATTCTAAAAATATGGGACAGCATGCATGTTGCAGGTGAAGGTTTTGCCAATACTGATACAGAGTTTCAAAATTTTCAGATGATTAGCGATTTTTTCCGGGCGAGCGAAATGTGAAAAAGCATAATAATGATATGATCATTTCAGAATACACAACTTTGAATGGCTGTAAGTCACTGAGAAAAATTATGAAAAATCTTCAAAAAATATATGGGTTTCGCTGATCCTTTCTGTGCCCATTGGTGATATTTAGAGTCAGAAATAATTATTTGTTAATAAGTTATTGACAAAAGAGTGGGGAGGTGTCATCTCCGGAACTAAGGAACGCACAGAGATGATTCTTGGAGCAAATTACACATTTTTGGCTTCTGACAATGTTGTGCGTATTACCAATGAGCCAAAAGTTGCACTTGAATGTTTAAAAAATTATTTTCTTCTTGGAAAAATACAAAAGGCTTTATAATAATCGAGGCAACCGTATCCCTTTTTTTTAAGGTTGTGTTGCACGTGCAGCAATAGCACCAGCAAGATCCCATGCTGAGAGTGCGGTAGCCTCGATTATCGTTAAGCCTTTTTTATTTTTCCAAGAAGAAAATAATTTTTTAAACATTCAAGTGCAACTGTTTGCTCATTGGCAATACGCTCAACATTGTCAGAAGCCAAAAATGTGTAATTTGCTTCAAGAATCATCTCTGTACGTTCCTTAGTTCCGGAGATGACACCTCCCCACCCTTTTGTCAATAACTTAATAACAAATAATTATTCCTGACTCTAAATATCACCACTGGGAACAGAAAGAATCAACGAAACCCATATATTTTTTGCAGATTTTTCATAATTTTTTTCAGTAACTTACAGCCATTGAAAGTTGAGTATTCTGAAATGATCATATGATTATTAGACTTTTTCACCTTTCACTCGCCCGGACATAATCGCTAATCATCTGAAAATTTTGAAACTCTGTATCAGTATTGGCAAAACCTTCACCTGCAACATGCATGTTGTCCCATATTTTTAGAATTTTTTTCTGCTGAGACTTTCACGAAAAACTGTACAAAAATAGCGGTGCCTAAACTTTTTGGACGGACAGTAGTTGTAACCTATGTGCTGCAAAAATGTATTTTAAGTATAATATTGGTAAAAAAGAATATAGTTTCATGGTTGAATATATAGTTTTTTGTTTGTTTCCGTTCTCAATTTTAGAGGCAACTGTTACCAGGGGTAACACTTTTTCCCTCTGAATGAAAAATGAAAAAAATGAACTCTAAAACCTTAATGTGTTAAAATAATTACATTATTTTCTTTTATATAATTTTTGTAAAACTTTCTGTGTTTTCCTAAAAGTTTCTATATTTTCAGATACAGCTATAAAAAATCGTCGAAGAAAAATGCATCCAGATGAGATAATAAGTGCTCTAGCTATAGACATCAACTTTCAAAAAGTCAGTTGCTCCCTCAAACAAGGCTTCCGAGGTCGAAAAAAATGCATCCTCGAAGAAGTCAGTGGTTCCTTCAAGTCTGGAGAATTGACAGCCATAATGGGACCGTCGGGAGCCGGTAAAACAACTTTGCTAAACATTTTAACAGGGTTTCAAAAAAACTTTACTGGTAAGGTAGCCTATCAGAGCGAAAGGAGCGAGTTAAATTGGAAAGCATTCAAGAAGTACTCGCGCTATATTCAACAAGATGACGCTCTCTTCCCCTTCTTCACAGTCCAGGAAACAATCTCGATAGCAGCAGAACTGAAACTAGGGAAGAATTTAAGTCGCGATACTAAAGAAAAAGTAATAGATGATGTGCTAAGTTCTCTAGATTTGATCAGAACGAAGGATACGCGTTGTTCAATGTTAAGTGGAGGTGAAAGGAAAAGACTTAGCATTGCTCTAGAGATGGTAAATAATCCTCTAGTTATGTTTCTTGATGAACCAACTACAGGATTGGATTCTACAGCAGCAATGCAATGTGCAACTGTTATGAAAAATCTAGCTAGAAATTGCAGAACTATAATCTGCACTATTCACCAACCCAGCTCTCCTATTTTTGAAATGTTTGACCAAGTTTATCTAGTTGCAGAAGGTCGTTGTGTATATCACGGAGATCCTATGAACATAGTTACTTATCTGAGCAGAGTTGGACTTACTTGTCCAAAATATCACAACCCAGCGGACTATGTGATGGAGGTGATGTGCAATGAGTATGGGAATTTTAACAAAAGGCTAGCTGATGTACACAACGATTCCTGGAGGAAGATGTATAAGAAGCTTGATGTGGAGAAATATGAAAAACAGGAAAGTACGGCTACAATGAATTCTCCTTCAGAATTTAATAATGCGCGAGTTCTTCTGAATCGATGTTTGTTACGACTTTACAAAGACTGGCAGACTACTATTGTGAAACTTATAATTTATGTTGGATTAGGATTGCTTATGGGAATGACATTTTACGATTGTGGGTTCAATGCCAGTAAGTTCCAAACTAATCTGGGTATGCTTGTTTTATTGGGTATAATTGTGTTTTATTGTAGCTTGCTGCCAGCTGTATTGAAATTTCCCTTTGAACTTTTAATACTCAGAAAAGAACACTTGAACGACTGGTACAAAATTAGGACTCACTATGTAACTTTTATTGTGACTGGTCTCATTTTTCAATCATTCTTCGTTGTTACATTCACAACTATTGTTTATTTATTGAGCAGTCAGCCACTGGAGTTGCAGAGGTACGTGATGTTTGAAACTATGATGATCCTATTCAGCTTCATAGGAGAAGGTATTGGTCTTATGCTAGGAATTTATTTTGAGCCAGTTGCTGGAATTTTTGGATGTATTGTAGTTGGCGTGTCACAGGTATCATTTTGTGGGTACTTTATATATTATAATCACATGTCTCGTTATGTGTCTTACTTCAGTAACATTATGTTCACAAGGTATGTTACTGAAGGAATTCTTCACGCAATTTATGGATACAAGCGTGAAAAGCTTGACTGTCCATCAGATACCATATATTGTCATTTCCGAACTCCGCAGATATTCCTTACTGAAGTGCAGCTTAAACATGATAATTTTACTATGGATGTAGTGATATTGATATTTCACGTAATTGTACTTTTCATACTTGCGTATTATTTATTGAAGAAAAAGGTATCGTCTGTTTAATTTCAATATGATATAAATTTTGATAAGATTCAAGGACAATTAGCATAGTTGGTTTTAAAAATATGTTTAGTTGAATATTTTTAAATCTGCAAGTGCTAATTACTAGATTATGAATCCTTATGAAAAACTTATTTTGTAAAGAATAATTCGCAAACATTGTTGCAATAATGTTTTCGGAATGTAAAGTAAAATCCATTAGGATTTGTTAATATTTTAACATTCATGATTTCGAAATTGAGTCATAAAAAATCATCAACCATAGCGTCCATGGGAAGGTTCAGTCTTCCTGAATTGAACAATTTTTGTTAATTTAAAATAAAGCTAGTGCTGAATATGAAACTTCTCACTTGATGTATAGCGTTATCATCATTCACAAAATCAACTGTAATTGTACATATAGTATTACTCTTAATGACGTGGAGAAAAGTAAACATAAATAAAACTTTATGTTGATTAGCAATAACTTTAATTTTAAGATCAGTTAGCTATTTGTATAAAAAATAACATTCTCTGTAGTATTGTAATTGCTACGTAATTGCGAATTATTAGAATTCTGAAAGCTACCGCATACGATTAGAACTCGTAAACATTTTCTGTATTAATTTTAAATGGTATAATGCTTATCTTTTTACGTGCAAGCCGCTTTCCTAATACAATTTATATGGTGAATTCTGATTCATCAAGTTTGTGAATCTAGTTTTTGGCGTAATTGCGGAAACGAGATATAATAATGATGGAAGTGTACCAATTTTACAAAAAAAAATCTACTCTTGAGGTTTAAAAAAACTCTTGTGTCTATTAAATTGAAAATTTAATTTATCAAAAAAGTTTTATTAATTTTTTTAGCACAATAATTGTCTCTGCGGGGAAAAATAATGCTAGTTAAAAAATTTGAAAAGCTCTCTTAAAGAGGTTCAGGATATTTCTTTTTGGTGCGTGTTCGATTTATCATGACTTTTTATTAAATAAATAAAAGAAAAAATCCTGGCTTCAATATTGGCTATAGATTATTATCCTGGCCTAATCGATATTAAAATTCAGGATTGAAATTTACTCTCCATCTGACATAACGCCGCTTTCCTCCCCACATAAGAGAGGGAGGAGAGGTTATTTGGAAAAAATTGCAAATGTGGAGAAGAAAGAGCAGTAACGTCAAACGGGGCGAATCATTACTCCAGGGAAAAATGTCTCTACTGCATCGCTCCTATAAATAAATGAATATATGCGTGATTCTCCTAGAATTATCATTTTACAGGGAAGAAAGTTTAAAAATCGTATAGTACGATACGAGAGGCCAAATGGGCGGTTTGCTCTCTGCGCGTGTGAAGGCCCAGCACGAGCTCGAAGGTGAGGCGTTTTTACATAATACGAGTACTTTGATTCTGAAACCCAAATAGAGTTTAAAAATAAAAAAATTAGATTCACAATGTCAAAAACGTAGCAGAAATAAAATTTCCAATTATCAAATCAAAGAGGTTACGTTGCAACATAACGAATGGTTTTATGCTTTCCAATTCAAAGCTTAGACCACATTCGCACATGAATATTCGCAACGAAGAATTACTACTAAAGCTATGATAAAAAGCTCCTTCTAAAATTTTGAGCGGAAGGACCTGAAAGAAATTAAATACTACGAAGAGGTTACGAAGCAGCGTACAAAAACTCTTTTGCTTCGCATTTAAAAAATAGATCACATTCGCAGATGAATATTCATAACCCGGAATAACGAAAAAAGCTCTAATAAAAAGCTCATTCTTGAATTTTGAGCGGAAGGACCTGAAAAAATTCAATACTGCGAAGAATTGATACACAAATAAGTCTCTTTTGAAATTGGAGTGATGGATTAAGTAGAGTAAATGTTGTTAAAATAAGGTACCTTTCATTTGAATTGTGAAAATAATATTCAGGGATTAATTTATTGACTAAGTAATCCTGGGCTGAAAATATTCATATGGGAATGTGGTTTATGTTTTCAAATGAGAAGCAAAAGAGGTTCTCTACGCTGCTTGTTAACCTCTTCGTAGTATTCAATTTTGTTCAGGTCCTTCCGCTTAAAATTTTAAATTGATCTTTTCATTAAAGCTTCTTTGGCTATCCTGCCTAAAAATATTCATGTGCGATTGTGGTCTATCTTTTCAAATAAGAAGCAAAAGAGATTTTCTACGCTGCTTGTTAACCTCTTCCTAGTTTTTTTATTTTTTTCAGGCCTTTCCGCACAAAATATGGGAAGGAGCTTTTTACTAGAGCTTGAAAAGTAATTTTCAGCTGTGAATATTCATGTGAGAATGAGGTCTATATTTTCAAATGAGAAGCAAAAGAGTTTTTCTACACTGATTATTAACCTCTTAGTAGTAATTAAATTTTTTCAAGTACTTCCGCTTAAAATTTCAAAATGTGCTTTTCATTAGAGCTTTTTTGGCTATCCTGGGCTGAAAATATTTATGTGCGAATGTAATCTATGTTTTCAAATGAGGAGCAGAAGAGTTTTTCTATACTTAATCTTAACCTCTTAGTAGTAATTAATTTTTTTCAAGTACTTCCGCTTAAAATTTCGAAATGTGCTTGTTACTAGAGCTTCTTTGGCTATTCTGGGCTAAGAATATTCATGTGCGAATGTGGTCTATGTTTTCAAATGAGGAGCAAAAGAGTTTTTTTACGCTGCAATGTTTCCTTTTTGAAAAAAAAATGTTTTCATTTCTCTTCGTAGTATTTAAATTTTGTCATCTCCTACTGTTAAAAATTAAAAAATGAGCTTCTTATTATTGCTTCTTTGGCTGTCCTGGTTTAGGAATATTCATTTGCGAATGTGGTCTATGTTTTCAAGTGAGAAGCACAAGAGTTTTTCTACGCTGCTTGTTAACCTCTTCGTAGTATTTAATTTTTTTCAGGCCTTTCCGCTCAAGATTTGGAAAGGAGCTTTTTATTAGAGCTTTAGAAGTAATCCTAGGCTGAGAATATTCATGTGGGTATGTGGTCTATGTTGTTAAATGCAAGGCAAAAGAGTTGTTCTATGCTGCTTCGTAAAATCTTCGTAGTATTTAATTTTATTCAGTTCCTTCCGCTCAAACTTTTATGGCTTTAGTAGTAACTCTTAGTTGCGAATATTCTTGTGCAATTCTGGTCTAAGCTTTTGATTGGGAAACATAAAACAATTCGCTATATTGCAACGTAACCTCCTTGATTTGATAATTAAAAATTTTATTTTTGCTATGTTTTTGACTTTGTTATAAAACTAATTTTTGTATTTCTATACACTATTTGGGGTGCATAATAAAATTATTATATAAAAACGAAGAATTGGAACAAAAAATATATCTTGTTCGTTATTCGGACGAAACTTCAACCACATCGTGTATCGAATAATATTTTTCTTTAGAAATTACAATGAAAAACCTGAGATTGCCTACCGTTTACAGACATCGAATGTAACCTCACTGACCCAATACGATGTTAATATGGTAACCGTTTACGACGCTAGATGGCACTAGTAGTAAAAGTGGTGAGCAAAATGTTTTAGTAACCATGGAGAGCATTTTTCTCTCCGGTGAAAGCATTTTGCTCACCAATGTTGGCATTTTGCTCATCGTCTTCGTGCACGATGCGGAAGCGACCATTTTAGATGTCTGCAAACGGTGGCCAAACGAGGGTTTTGCATGTATGTGTAAAGAAAACAATTATTTTTAATTAAAAACCTCTGATTAGTATTTAGTTTAAACTGATGTAACAGAATAATCTTGAAGCCAATCTGATTTTCGAATCTTATATCAGAGAGGAATAATAATTATGACAATTTTTCGCGCAAAACACAACATGCGAAGTATTTCTAACTTTGAAGCGTGGCACCGTGTTGGCGTCATAAATTTTGAATTTATAATTAACACGTGTTAAAGAAATGAGACGCTTGGTTGTGATATCCACTTTATGCATATGACTCTAGAAGAAAAAAAAAACAAAAGCAGAAGAAATTGAGAAATTGACTGGCAAGCAGTATCTATGCTATATTATTTTTTTATATTTCAGATGAGTGTCAGAAATATAAAGTTTTATCAAATATATTTTTAATTTCGCTATTTAAAAACGAGATGGGGTCAACTTTGCACGTAGCAACTTTGCACGTGCCCAACTATGCACGTCGAAATTTAGACTTGCACAGATGGGCTTCTGTGGACTTGGACGTGCACAGATGTCACTTTCCTAACTGTGAACGTGCACAGTTGTCACTTGCCCAACTGTGCACGTGCACAGATGTCCCTTGTCCAACTGTGCACGTGCACAGATGTCCCTTGCCCAACTGTCCACGTGCACAGATGTCACTTGCACAACTGTGCACGTTTATGTCCATACGTAAGGGTTGATACGAGGGTGGTCCTTTATATCTACGTATAATTATACGCCCTTACCTACAACTCGTTACAAAAACATTGCGCTCGTTTCAAAAAGGCCGTCAGTCCGCATTAGTCAAGAAATGTACTATTTAATATTTTTATCTTATTAAGCTTCTTTGAGTCTCCCAGTGGGTCTAACTACTAACTACCGTGCCTACTCGGTAGGTATTTATTTTTTTCAAATTACTTATCTGTCTTGGGTGACGGACAACTTTGCACGTAGCAACTTTGCACGTGCCCAACTGTGCACGTCGATGGTCGGACGGACAACTGTGCACGTCCATCTGTGCACGTCCAAGACCACAAGAGCCCATCTGTGCACGTCGAAATTTCGGCGTGCACAGTTGTCACTTGGACAACTGTGCACGTGCACAGATGGTAC